>JXSR01S000708.1:49499-73710 GCA_000969725.1 Ophiothrix spiculata | reverse complement strand
TTTTTGGGTATATTGGGTATGTGCACTTATGCGCAGGTTTTATTGCAGAGCTTGCTTCTGGCTGTGCCACAGCACAGCCAGATATTTCGGGTAAAATAGGCCTAGTAATTTCAAGTTTATTCTCTCTCAATTTTAGCCAGAGTTTGGTCTTCTTTCTTGAGTTTGATCATTTTTAGTTTCAACTTCCAAGTGGAACCTTTTTTATCAAGTAAAGAATGAAATGTAATCAACAATTTGTATTGTGAATTTATTATATTTGTCCTATTTCAATTGGATGGTAGTCTATGAGTTAATTGCCTCCCCCTGCCATCCCAAATGAAATCAAGAAAAGTACACAAAGTTGCAATATGTGATGACTTTGCAGATGATATCAATTTTGATTTTTTCATTTTATCTGTTGTAGCATTTTGACACCTTGCTTGTTAAAATTGATAAAGGCGATCAAATATTGCAACAGAAAATCTGCTTGAAATTCTTATTATTTTCTATATTTTTTGCTGCCTATTTTCACCCGTTTTCTTGAAAAGTGTTCTGTCACAAAGTCCCTCCTTTTCGGGGTGAGTCATCACACATATCATGGAAATAGTCTTATTCTAGTATTTCCATGGTGAAATCTATCTGTGCAAAATTAGGTCCTTTAGTGGGTTTACTTTTGAAAATGTTTCAAAAATTAGTGCCAAAAATGGCGCAAGTTTTGGCATTTGTTTGAATAAAACCTGTAGGCCCCTACAATTTGAACCAAAATCTTGCATATTTTCAGGGAAATTAGAAATTAGTACTTAAGTGTAATTTGTACAATGTGTGTGATTTTGTACATTTTGTACATGAAAAATAATTGGATATATTTAGCCAAATTGTCTTACCCCAGCTTGCCCCCCTTACTCAAATGAGAATGTCTGGTTGCGTCACTGTGTCAACCATTGCATTAAATGGCCCCAACACCGGTAACATGGTTTGTTGTTGCTGTTGATAAGTCTACATTTTTTAAATGTGGGAGTAGGGGGTTGAATTATCAACAACAGAATAGATGCAAACCTCTTTGAACTGAAAACCAATATGCCAGGATGACAAAAATGTTAATGAAATATCAAAATATTTTTAAATGAAAGTTATTGATTCATGAATGTGACAAAATGAGATCCATGTCCATAATTAATGAACTAGTCAATTTCAACAAGCAAGCAAACAAACAAACAATGATCAATGATATGTAGCCTTATGAAGCATTATTTATGTAGTCTACCACTATAAGTCATTATCAGTGAACCAAAGAATAGCAGAATATTAAATGCAAATTTTAGGGCTTCTTAAAGTAAACAAACTTTACCTAATCCTAAATAGCTGATGAACTCTGAGTTCCCCTTCAGAAGTGGATGACTCCAAATGTTATGAGGGAGGGGGTGGGGTTGTTTGTAGGGGGGGGGGAGGGGGAGTTATATTTTATTTACAAATGTGCAGATTGATTGTTTCTTGCCATGAAAATGTATAGTGCAAATGCAGACTGAGATGTTCTCTAAATGTGTTGATAAATGACCTTCATGACCAGGGGCGTCGGAAGGAAAATAAAAGTGGTGCAGCCACTGGTAAAAGTGGTCCGACCTGTTGCTCCTTCGTAAGTAAACAACTAAGCCCAAAAAAATTTGGTAAAAATAAATAAAGAAAAGGGGGTCATTCAGGATGTCCTTGTTTAAATGCGTTCATTGAGTTCAAGATAGACCAGTCAAGCAAAAAGGACATATGTCATAGACAGGAGATACAGATGGGCATGATAGTGCTGCCATGGCAGGCCATACTCAGTGGCTTGCCATAGCTGGACATTGGATCGGGATGCGAGAGGTGGGGGTTCAAATCTCATGGGAAACAGGAAATTTTTGAATGGTGTATTCGGACTTATATAGTTTTTAAGCGTTTGGGAGTTATTTTTGCCATTTTCCTGTCAACCGGACGTGGACTTAGGTGATTTTCTTGATTTTTGCTTGCTGGATTTTGTTGGATAGTGAAGTGTTAGGGTTAGGGCCTATGGGTAGCCTAGCTAGGTCTAGCCTCAGTGAAAGTACAAAATATAATGAGGAGGAAAGAAAGACTTCATTTTGTTGGTCTTAGCCCATGGCATCTTGTTTGTAGTGCCTCTGTTGTGTTCATCATGCATGTGAACTCTGTGAACTCGTGGAATCTAGTTTCATTTCTCCCAAGGTCAAATTTTGGACAAAGGTAACTCTTTCAAAATTGCTTGCTATTGTGTTAAATGTAATTTTTGAAATAGCTTGATACCATGAACTTGAGTTATGAACTTGGATAAAAGCTTTAGCCACATTGTATAATTTATTCAGAAATGTGAATAAGTGAGGGATAAGATGTATTGTTTCAAAAGAATCACAAAACGAATTTGATCAGTTCCTCACTGTAAATCACATCCTATGGAAGGTAGTCTTTGTCAAAGACTTGATTTTTGTTAAATCACTAACAACGAGTGCCAAACCTAATGCTCGCCTTTCACCGGAGGCCAGCGATTTTGCTTGTACAGGTACACGGGCAGTAACACTGACTGACTATATATGGAAGGGGTCTCAAAGTTTCTAACAATACAACAAAATGAGAAAAGGAGAATCATACCATGGAGGTACTTAAGCTCCATGGATAGAATATCACTCTTTTGTCTATTTTAGAGCATTGGCTCAGTACGGGACTAACTATGCGGACCTATGTGGCTTAATCGATGGCAACAATTTGGTGTTTTCATTGATAGCTCCTGTTTGTTAAAAATTTGATTGTTTCCCTGAATGACACATTTTTCATAAGATTTACTATTTGTATACATGACCTACTTGCAAAATGTTTAAGTTTATTTGTGAGAAGCAATAAATGATTTGAAAAATATCAATGTTTTAATGATTGGTTATGCATTCAAACTTGACATTTCAAAAATGTTGCTATAAGGCAGCTATTAATGAAATCATACAATATTTGGTGCTTTAGGTGTTAGAGCATAGATTTTTCAAGACATGTCTTTAAAAATCTGTACTTAATTACCATGTGCATCAGAATTTGAGAAGCCCCACTGTAGAAGTTCTGAAGCACATTTTGAGCAGTCCATGCTCCCGGGTCCATGCTCCTTTGCTGTAACCATTGGTAACAGTTGGGGAAAAGAGTTTGTGGGCAAATTTACCATTTGGATAATAT
This sequence comes from Ophiothrix spiculata, assembly GCA_000969725.1. NCBI lineage: Eukaryota > Metazoa > Echinodermata > Ophiuroidea > Amphilepidida > Ophiotrichidae > Ophiothrix > Ophiothrix spiculata. The sequence continues at coordinate 70,530 of JXSR01S000708.1, read as the reverse complement.
TTCTAGACCCTCAAATCAGAGACATTCCTTTCTAGCATATCTGCTCAAATACATCTATGCCATTCTAGTTAGTAGAGGAGTTAAAATTAGTGATATTTATAGGAAACCATAAGTTTGAGAAGAGAACAAGTTTCATGACTGTGCAAACATTTAGGGACAAATTAGGCCCAATGTGATGTCCTCATGTTTCCTTGTTTAATCGGACCTTGAATTTTTCAATGAGAATGGAAGTGCTATAGAGTTGTCAATTGTTGTTGAAGGTTTTTCCTAGCATGTGTCGAAGACATCATTATCCATGTAGGCATGCATGGTATACAAACGTAAGTGTTGAGTGAACCTAGCACCAGGTGATCAGTCAAAATAAAATCCAGGAAAAACTTGTACAAATTGTCACAGTTAATTTCAATAGTAAAAATTATAGACGAAATACTGAGGTATTCATGAGAGTCAGCAACTTAGCATGGTTTTGAAGACTGAACATTATTTTTAGACATTTTTCAAGGTTATTATGGTGAATCAAAACGTTGTTTCTGGAAATTAGAAACTCAATTTAGAGGCACTTGATTACATTGAAGAAGTAAAGCTTAAAACACTGAGCAAAATGGTTTTTATTTGAAGGAAATCGGACATACGGTTGTCAAGATATATATGCATGATTTTAGTTTCTTTGTTTTCTATCATTTTTGCCAAAACATTAACATATTATTTACCCGCCCATCTAATTCGCATATTTGCATTATTAATGAGCATTATATAAAAAGCTAATTAATTATGCAAATATACAAATTAGATGGGCGGGTAAATCATACATTTAAGTTTTAGTTCATAGAAACACATTGGCAAAGTTTCAAGTTAAAATTCTTAAAGGTAGAAGTAGTATAAAGATTTATTCATAAATGATTGGAAAAATATTGGCAAAAATTAATATTAATGAGCACATTTTGCCAGTTTTCTCATTAACTTCATCAATATATTGGCAAAAATAATAGAATACAAAGAAACTTTAAACAGCAACATCTCAAACAGCAATATCTCAAAAACCGTTTGTCCGATTTGGCTCAAATTTTGGAATTAATAATTTTTTGCTTAGACCCCTACAACAGGCATATTTTTTTATCTCAGTCAGAGCAACTTCATTTTGCCTTTTTGGTTTGTACAATAGGTCGATTAAGTATGATTTACTTTTTGAGGGGGATGGGGGATAAATCAACGACAGCACAATGGCTGGCAATATTGAACATTTATAATTATTGTGCGAGATGTTTGTTTGTTTGTTTTCCAGTCATCCTTTATTTCCATTATTGGCGTTAATCTTTGAGAAATGTGAATTGGCAACGTGTACACCGAGGGAACCAGGAGTCGCGGGTGGAGATGTGTGTTCATCAGAATCATTTAATGAAGACATAGCTGTCTTTGCAAAACAGGTAAGATACATGGCTGCATTTATCACAGAACAAAGAATTACCTGTGTTGCTCTTCTTATGTCAAAAACCCTTTTTGTAAAATGTGGAAGTAAATGAAGCGACTAGTAAAGAAAGCTGTACCCGGCATCACCATTTTTGCCATTGTCATTGTCTTCATCATCAGCAGCAACAGCATTATAGGCTGCTGCTGTTGCTGATGATGGTATTAAATGAAGATAACATGATGATGATGATGACAGGGCCAATAATGATGACTAACCAGCAGGCTTTCATATACATTTGTACAGAATGGGCAGAACATGCATAATGAAATAAGCAATCCAGTTAGTAGTAAAATAGTAGTTTTACAATTTAAAGGGGCAATTCATGATCCTTTTTTCATCCTCAAGGTCACCTCTATCAAAATTGAGTTTTTTTAAGCTAGGACGAATCCTTGACTGGTATATATTACGATCCCCAAACCATTCTTTCAAATGTGCTTGCATTTTTGAGAAAAGTGAAAAAATGTGCCATTTTCTAATTATTGTCGGGGGCCCGACAGTAATTACAGCACAGCAGCCTATGGAGATTTTTAAAATACTGATAAGCTCATAAATTGAAAGCGAATGGTTGGAATCAAATGCAATTTTCAGCATATATTTATGTTGTACTTTTCTTTCTATTAGCTAGAAAAGAGTTGAAGTTATTGTCACATCAGAATCATGAATTGCACCTTCAAGATGAGCTGCTATCCGATCAAATCTTTTTACTGCTTTGCAGATCTATCCTTTATACAGAAATCCAATTTTTGACTCTGCCTGATAGGAGAGAGTTGCTAGCTCTTTGTTCAAGCAAACACATGAAAAGAAAGTAATGTTATTATTTTCATATGTTTGCTCACAATGGGGTTTAAAACTCATCATCATGTACTTGATTAAACATGTACACATATTATTGGAATTAAAATCCAAATTGAAAACCAATCCTTATACCACAATAGAGAGCAGGTGACTATTTATACCGAATCCTATACAAGCCTTTGTATCCATATCTGGATACACAGTGTATATGTATCAAATGGCCAATTCTTTGCATAACACACACACAAATATTTGGATATGGCCGGCCCTGTTTAGGGTAGTGGTGCTGGGTAGCTGTACTACAAAAGGCCGACATTTTGTACTTGCGGCTAAGTCAGTTTTGAGTGTATACAATACTATGACTTTGCTTTGTTTGCTTGGTATGAGGTGAGAATTAGTTTGAAGAACTTTCTCTTTTGGATGTGTTCAGTGGTGTAGGATGCAATAATTCCTTGCTTTTATTGGTACATTCTTATTTACGCAAGGCAAGATGTTTCTATCCCCTGCTACTGCGATTGCTAATGTCTTGAGAACTTCCAGCTTACAAAACTTTCAAAATCGTTTTAAAAAGTTTGAGAAACTATTACCATAACTATTAGGACCAATTTATGTAAAAGTGGCACCAGGTATTTTTTAATGAGACCGTGTCCATAATTAAGTTATATTTTTAAAGTATTGACCAAACTCATAATTTTTAAGTATTCATGGTAATAAATTTATTTATCTCAAAACTAAAGAGAGAATACCAAAATATAAAATTTTCCATATCAAGGCTCTTGAATACTGATCATTCGTGTGTGAACTGTGATAACGAGACTGATATTATTGACTTATCATCATTATCATTAACTTTGCGATAACATTGTGTGAAAATCTACCGTCAATCAAACGAATATCCACAAAGACTCGTATCTATATTTGCTTTGCGTCTATTGACACTGCTGTGCTAATTGAGGAAAATACCATCTTTGATACACCACAATATTTTATTGCTATTCAGTAAATTGTGAAATAGAAATATCAATATTTTCTTGTCATGGCAAGTATCAAATATAGCCTTAAGGTGTCAAGGAAACATTGGTGTCTACCAGTAACATGTACTCACAAAAAGATGCGTAATGAATTGTAAGGAGCAGGATTTAGACTATTTCCTAGTTTATAGATGATTGCATAGGAGATAATTCAACATTATTTTTGGATCAGTTAGAACTGTGATATTCATAAATGGTGTTTAATTACATTTGGCATAAATAACAAAGAGACAATGATCACTTGAACTGAACTTGTCAATCAACCTCTTGAACTTGGAATGAAATGAAATTAAGATTGTAAAAGTAAAAGTATATAGAAATTAAAGGGGCAATTCATAATCCACTTTTCATCCTCAAGGTCACTTCTATCAAAATGTTTAGATTAAAAGAATCCTCAACTGGTATATATGTTATGATCCTCTCATATGTGCTTGCATATTTGAGAAAACTTGAGAAAATGTGTCATTTTCTAATTATTTTCGGGACCCGACAATAAATTACAACACAGAAGCCTATGGGGATTTTCAAAATGCTGAAAGGCTTGTAATTTGAAAACGAACGGTCGGAATCAAGTGAAATTTTCAGTAGATATTTATGAAGTTCTCTTGTTTTTATTTAGTTCGAAAAGTGGCAAGGTTTATGTCACATCAAAATCATGAATTGCACCTTTAACAACACGATGCTTGTTGCTCGTACTGAATCAATTATCGTACCCAGTTTGTATGCTACTACATTATAATATTGTTCAAACCAACTACTACATGGTGTGCTCTTCTCCCCAAATCCCAACGCCTCGACTTTTGTAATTAATATTTTACTTCTAATTAATCTGTTTTCTGTTGTTTTTGTCTCTCAGGCAAGGGCAGATAAGCAGTACTTCTCAAGTAATGAGGAATTAGATAGTCTGGTAAGTATGCTAATCTCCTAGGAGGCAAAGTTCTAAAAGAACTAGGGATCGTCATTATGAGGAGTGATTTTAATTAAAATTGGGTATCCAACTCAATCCTATGTTGGAATCAATGTTAAATATTTGATGGGGAAGAATGAACTTTGTTGTGTTGTATGAGAGTATTTTGGTAGCTAGGGCCCACCTGGGGATAGTACCAAAACAAGGTTCATAGGTTATTTGTTGATGTTCACAACTGTAACCAAAACTTACTAGTGGGGAGGGAACATTTTGTCTGGGTTCATTTACCCTAAACTCTCCCTCCTACAATAAGATATAAAAAAAATATACAGGGTTTATATGCATATTTTGAATTTTCATTTATTTTGTGATTTAAAAATGTTGAGCCTTAATTTTGTTTTTGTTTAAGCAAAAAGTCAGTCAGAGTCTTATCACACTGGACTATGGTGCAAAATCAATTTCCCCGATGTTTTCACACCAGGATTTAGTGGCCTATACATAAAGATATGAGAGTGAAATTATACTCATTTACTAAATTTTAACAAATGCATCCGACATAATTTTTGAGTATCTTACTTTGGAAACTTGCTATTTGCATGATATCAAACTGTAAGAGCAAACAATTTGAAAAGATGGTATCTATTTTTGCATCTTATTTCAGATGATTCAAGCTATTCAGGTTTTGAGGTTTCATCTTTTAGAATTGGAGAAGGTAAGTGTTTTTTTTTGTATGATTCAGATTGTTAGACTCTCCCCATATACATCCCCCCTCCAAGAGGACAGTTTGCCCCCTCCTACTGATCTGGAAAACGGGGCTTGGTAAAAAAATACTACCGCAAACATAACTTGCACTCACATGTTCCAACAAGCTATACTGTGGTTGTGTCTCAGTATTCATTTTCTAGAATATTTTATCAAGAAATGCCATCAACATATGTGTTAAAATTTAAACACCACCTCATGATAAAAACACCTCAAGAAAATGTTTAAAATGTATTAGACATGTAATTTTAGCATTCCGTTTATCTGTAGGCCTATTACTTAAGTGTCTGGACAAAATGGACAAACCTGTAATAACTAAATTCATGGTTACAAACTTCCAATTTTTTTTTCATTTTGCATCATACTCCTCCTTAGTTTCTCAGAACAACAATCCTTTCATAGTTGAAGAATTATGAAACATTGAATGAATGGCTTGCTAAAAATTTATCAGGAAGAATAGGATTCCCTTTATCTTTATTTGTTGAACTGAAAGTTCTTCATTTTATAATAAATTTATTGAACTGAAAGTTCACAAGTTAAAATCTGATGTATGCAGACCGGAGTTCAAATAGCTTCTTGACAATTGAGCGTGGATACCAATCAATCAGTTCAATAACACATGGATTTTGTGATTTTAATTTATCACCAAGTATGTTGGCCATGTTAACCCAGTTGTAGGCCTACTTTAGATAGAAGTGATGTTGTAACCGGGTCATGGATGCCTTACTAAAAAATGGGTCATCTGCAGGATGAAACCGACATCAAATTGTGTCATAAGTCCCGGCAAAAGTTGAAAATATTTGTATTTGATGATAACTATATAGGCCTACCGACAAAGGTTAATGATGAGTTGTTTCATTAGGAAGCAAGAAGATAGAGTGTGGCCACATTGAGTTATATCTCATTTATACGGTTTTAAAACGATCACATCAAATAGAGAAAATGCATATACATTTCTAAATCCTTCAGTTGTCAGGATTTGTAAAGATGCTGATGAATGAGCCAGTGTTGTAGTTCTGACATCCTCTTCTTGATTTTTCTGTCATCAGCGATACTTGGGACGTTTTTAGATACTTGGGACATTTTTAGTTGCTTTCGTCTCGGCTCTTTGTCATTTGCGATAGCGCGTTGGAAATTATGATATTAAATAGTGAATACTGTCATTGGATATTTCATGTCCTGAAAAAAAGTGATCGCAGAAAAAGCTTTCATTGTTGTCTTTGATTTTGAAAATTATAATTAAAAAATATTGAGATAGAAGCAGACTAGGTGTCCATGTATATAGTAGAAATAATGTGAATTTGTGCTGTGCACTATCAATGGCCTACGCATTGCTCCGACAGAATTAAATGAAAAAGATAAAGTCATGAATATTGGCAGTTAAAACAGTTTCTGTATTTTAGATCATGTTAAGTTACTTGACACTAATGAGTTCATACATTTTGAAAGAAAGCAACTTGTAAGCAAGCAGGTACTTCGGTAGTCAAATTAGCCAATTTTATTGGTACTGCAGAAGGACCTAAAGGTATATGACAGGAGGCAGGGTAACAGTAGCTTTGTCGGGGACATGCTCAGGACATTCCAAATTTACAAATTTCCTTCCTTGTAATTGAGGATGGAAATTAAAAACTTTTGCTGTATGGCTGAACTGAACACGTCAGCCCTTTTTAAGCATGTAGTTATCTAAAAGAGGTAAAAAAGTGCTTATTTATTTCTGTAGGCCCTGTTTAATTTCACAACTCAATCATTACGGACTGCCTTGTTCGGTGTGACATATGTTTATCGTTCTTTCACAAAGAGCAAGCGTTCCCAATACGGTAGGTTTTGGCATGAGGGAGAAATTTGAGTTTCCTGTGCTACAAGTCAATTTGATGGTTCGCGTTCAGAGTATTTACACGGGGGATAAAACATGCGCAAAGTATTTTTGCAATTTGTTTGGATTTGCTGGTATTTTGTGTATGAGGTATGAATGAATATCGGTCAGGAAGTACAAGTTTTTAACTGGAATTATCCAATTTCAGGGTGTGATTCATAAATCATGATGTACTAATACTTGTTGCAATGTTTGGACCAAATTATTGAAGGAATCAATGTTTGAATGTCAATTTTTATTTAGTCAATTTCATACATTGTAGCTATTATTCATGCAGATTGTGCCCATAGTCAAACTTGCATGCGTCGATTACTGATTGTGTTATGGACAGGAATGGGAGAGAAATGCAGTCAAACTTGTGATGGGGAAAAAGCTTGATTTTTGTATTTTTATCAAATGATTGATGTAATGTTCAAACACTAGGACTACATTCTTGTAGCCAGGATCAACTTTTTTATGTTTGACCCCATGTGTGGAGTTGTATATCTATCAGACAGTGGCTTGGCTAAGATTTTGGAACAGAAGTCCAAAAAAATCCAAGTTACATAAGTCCTGACTACAAAAGGCAAGATTTGGGCAAGTGTTACTTTAGACCTTTCTTGTCATCAAATTTTGTTACTTTAGCTCTTACGGTTCAGGAGATGCACGTTTGTTAGGGACAGATGAACGGACGAAATGAGGGACATGATGATATATAGAGCTGCTACCCGCAGCTAAAAAACAAAATGATTTTTTCATTGTTTAAAACATGTTCTTCATATTTTAGACTTTGCCTAGCCTAGTTGTAAAACCCAGTTAATCCATTCTTTAAAACCAGGTCTATATTGTATTTGCAAATAATCAGAGCATGGCATCACAGCTGATGAACTGTACATTGACCCTCTCTAACTCGCTGTCTAACCATGAAATTGCCGCTTTTACTCAATTAATTTTGGCACGCACAAAAACTTGCTAGAGTTTTGAATAGACCTTTAGTTCCTTTTCATGTGGTTTTATGAAGTGTTCCAAGGCATACCTTCACTTTTATGTAGTTTTGTTTGACAAAAGATTTTGATTAAACTTTGTTCATTTTGAAGTTCAATGGTTTTTGTGTATAATTTTAGATTTGTAATGAAAAATCTGTTTAAAAGAAAACTAGCTAGCTAGGAGTAATGACATCTACATGTACAATAGAGTCTACGCTAGGGAACAGAGAAAGGAATTGTTAGTCTTTCAAATGAACTGATTATGGTTTATACAACAATTCCATTTTTAAAACATGTTTTATTATTTAGAATAGAAGGTGTGGGGTCCAATTTTCAGTGCTAGATAATAATCAAGATATGGGGGTGTGCTTTGTGATACCACCACAGAAACGGCTAAAATATCTTGTTTTTCAAAGTTACTGTACAAAATTATCAAAAAATCTCCTTCAACATAGCATGTCAAAAAAGGAAAGTTGTTTGCTTTGATACATGTACAAAAATGTCATGTAGACTGTATATTTCTGCTATTACACGGTCCACCCATGGTGGCTAATCTACTACTGAGTAGATATCTGACAAGTCGGTGATTTGGTGGTACATCACCCTTAATTTATGAAATATTTAGGTCAGTGTTCCATGGCCCAATTTTGACAAAGTTAGAGAGGTGCTTGGGCCGAAATCATGAGCCCAAGGCTGAAAACTGGCTAAAATTATGCAAGAAAAGGTATCTTTCTCACACATTTTCAGAAAACTGTTGGGCCAATTTTCCCTGCTCCTGTGCTAATGGCGCCATACAGCCTTAGCAGGAACACTGATTTAGGTCCTTTTTTTATCAATTAGGTTTAGGTCTCTTAGATTTTTGGTTCCATTTGCCCATGAAAAAATCCTTGCTATGGGTCTGATAGTGTGGAAGATGTATTGGAAAATAAGCCAAGCCCCTAGTTTGATGTGGATGATATAAAGAAAGACAGCACATGCCCATTTTTTTTTTTTGCTTAGTGGACCAAACTGGAACTCAGAATTGTGTTTTGCAAGAGGTTAGGCCCCTGTTGTTGGTCCAAAATGTCTAGTAATATTGCTTTATTTAGCACCTCTCTAAAATCCGGGCTTGGGATGGGCTTGAAAATGGATTACAATTCAATTTGATGGTTATGTTTAAAGAAGGAGTTCTTCAGGTGACGGTTAGAACCATTTCAAGAGCAACTGGTATACGGGAGATAGATTTTGAAGGTTTTATTGCATTTTAGTGACAAGGTGTTAAAAAAATATGGCAGCCATTTTGATACAACTTTCTTGCACTCACATGACGGTATGACCTTTACATCTCTGCGGCACACCTGCAAGAATTTGTACTTTTGATGCTGTAGTCATCCTTTATTTTTAGCCTCAAACTTACTACATTCTTTGTTCAACAAAATCTTCAGAGGATTGCACTATAAACAGGAAAGTGTTTCTAAAAACAAACAAATTTGATCCATATTTTGAACACGAAAGTGGCATCCCTGAGGTCCTCCTTGCTATGTTTATATCTCATGTCGTCTGCCTGTGATGCGACCTGAGGTCAGATCATCACCCCAAGCTTTTTGTCAAAATGTAGCTCTTTAATGAACTTATGAGGAGGATAAAAGGTCCTCATTTATTTGTATGGCTAAGAGGAAACTGTTGCATATGCCAAAGCGTCTGTTTCTATGTAATGCGATACTACAGACCCATCACTGTCAGGACGATGTGACAGGGGGACAGGTTTCTTGCTTTTTCTTCCACTGTCATGTTTATATTATGCTACATGCCGCATGATGACATCTTTATTGATTGTGTTTTAGATGCTGAGCTGCATAATATTGGGGTTGAAAATGGGTACATACATGAATAGTTTTTATAGGACTCGTATTTATCAATAAAGAACTTTGCTTTAGTTAGAAATAATTTTGACTTAGAGCAACGTTGCTTAGAGTTACTGTTTATTTTAATTTCAGGATCCGGACATGAATTACCACATTCTTCAATTTAGATTTTGAAGTACATTTACAGGACTACATAATAATTTCATTATCTTAGTAGCAAATCTAGAAATACAGTTTTAGTGCTAGACCAAATTGATAATTAATGATTTTGGATCCATTTTTTTTTAATATCTTTTTTTGTTGTTGCTGCCATGATGAGGTTGTTCGTTGTTTTTTTGCTGCTATTTTCTGTGTTTTTTTTTTTTTACTTGTTGCATCTTCTTCTTTCTACTCAGTAATTTCTTCTCCATCATAGCTTGTCTACCACGATGATAATGCCGCATATATCTGGGAAACGAGTGCCCTATCTAGAAATAACAGTGATGCTGAACAGCTGCTTACAGAGTACTTCAATTAACCTCCAGGTCTTCCAGTATAAACACATAGTCTTATTTTAAGTTCATGGATGTTCATGGATATACAAATATGACTCCTGAATTTTTAAGCGATGGAAAATTTCAAATCGTGTAGTTTATGATTTGTCAAGTTTTGAGTTATCATTTATTTTGAAAAACGTGTAGAATTTTAATTTTAAACTTGCTAAACATTTGTGGCTTGGTCAGTAAAAATGTGAATGAGCGTAGAATGTTTAAACAGACTTGAACATCTGGCATTTTGTGTATACAAGAAAGAGGTCAGTTGAGGTCACATAACAGCAAGAGCCATACTGCCACAGACAGGGCTGAGTCTTGCTGCACTATTTTAAGCTTAACCCAGTATAATATGATGTACTTGTACACACTCTGTAGAGTATTGGCCCTTGTTGCTGGGTTCAAGCAATGAACTTGGATTAAGTTCCCATACCAGGAATGCCTTTGGATATTTTAACACTTTGATTGATGATTTTTGGTTGAATTTTGTGCATTTAATTAATGAGACTTTGTACATAAGCTCATAGCATTACATGAAAGTATAATGTGAAACATTTTAAACAAGAATGAAGTAATTTTGAACAATAATTTGTACATTCTTTCAGTTCAGAATGTTTAGAATTCCAGACATAATTCCACTAAAAGTTGTTGCTTTAATATAAACCCTAATGATCAAGTTCACAGCATTAACCTTGATTCTTCCTTCAAGCTGTCTATTTGGCTTGAGGTCTTAATCCCTGACTTTACTGGTTTAACCTTTGGAGGTCAATTCAAGGGCAAAGGTCATTTTCGAATAGCTTCTGCACATGTACTCATTGTGCACGTGCATTGTATGTATGGTAGTGGTACCCATAATAAAATGAAATAAAATATAGTACAAAAAGAAAATGAAAGTGACATTATATTCTTCAATTTTTCCAGTGAAATCATTATCATGTATCAGGTTCCAGCGTAAAAACGTCCAAAACAAAAGAATTGCCTCATAGATAAGGTTTTAGGGTGGACAGGCAATTTTAGCCAATTTTAAAAGGGTATCAAGACATAAGCCTACATGTTAAAACTGTATTCAGTTTTTTAGGGCACCAAGGAAAATGGTAAGGGTCATCCAAGCCAAATTGCCTTATTGCCTAGAGGTTATTTTGGGCCTGACTCAAAATATATTCCTAACATCCAATTCATTTCCTTAGATTGTAGTTATATGTTAATACCAATGGATCAGATCGCTCTAGTGACCAGGCCTGTAGATGTTTGTAAAGACCATTCTGATAGAAAACAGGACTATTTTCAGCCTTAAAATTTGGCGAAGTTAGGGGATTGTGCCACGCGGGTGCAAGGCCTGGACCGACGCTGCGCGAGTATGTAGTGACCGGTTTTGTGTTCTGGTTGAGCGCTACAATTACTTGACTACAATGCAATATGCATAATTTGTCCACCAAATTGTGCATACGCGGACTCGATAACTGTATTCTCGGTCAAATTACCTACAGGACTAATAGACCTGTAGATATCTGTGCAATATTCAGTCCCCTTTGAATCATATTTCAAGAATTCTTCATGTAAAATACATGCCTGTTTTGAAACCCATCACAGGTATTATTGCTTTGCATACTTAGCAAGCTAGAAAGTCGATAAACCAACGAAACAAGTGACAGCCAAGACTTGGCAGGCTCGCTACTTGATTAACATTATCCCTCATACACCAATATTTCAGCTGGCTTTTGAATTTATGAAAATGGGGTTAAGTGTACATGTAGTATCTCTGACATACCTTGTTTGAAACTGTAATTAATGCATGGCGTAGCTCAGTACGTGCTTGAAGACTTCAAACATCGATCTATTTTGTGCAGCGAAGCCTCCTGACAACATCAAATTTATACTTTGCTGATTGTCAAAAATTGAAAATAGGAGAAATGAGTGTATGTGTATGCAAACAGATTTTCTGGTTGCTAGGTGATGCTTTGATGGGTCTGAAAGTTTGGATTCATCCCGGGATCCAGCTGTCAGTTGAAGAAGACTTGAAAGAGGTTGAAAATTTGATGTGTTTTAACTCTTTTTGTTGAGCGGAATGATAAAAGAATTATTACGAGATATTCATGGCTGTATAATTCTACTAGCATTCAGGTCTGGCTAGTTTGAAAAGAAATAATGGATGTTACGGTTTTGCTAGTTGTAGGTTGCCAGAGAATTGACATTTAGGAGAAAATTAGGGATTGAAGTAAAAATTTGCCTTGGTTTATCACATAGTTGTGCCACATTTTATTTGAAAAAGAAAACCTGAAAACAAAAGAATGGAAAAAGGTTTTTGAGCATGACTAATTTTAAAAGATACTCTTATGATGATAAGCTTTTGGTGTGACATTGACCCTGATAAACATCTTCATGATTTGAATGGATTTGATGTGAGTGACAGACATCTAATCCCACCTATTATATTTGACCTTGAACTTAAACGCATGTATACTTGATTATATTTTTGTTGAAAAAAAAATCTGGATGCTTCAATTTTATGCATTTTGAAGTGAATCAAATATCAGTGTTGCCAATATTAGTCTTTAAAATAACAATAAATTTACTGTTTGATAAAAAACATTTGCGGAAATAAAATTGTGCAAATTTCAGAATCTGGGACTTTTGGTGGCATTTTAATTTCAATAATTGCATCAGCATGCCATTGAAATCAATGTACATTGAAATCAATGTACATTATTTATTATTAATTTTGCGATATGTGGTATTAGCGAAATTATTGTTTTACAGTAGTCAAATGAAAAGGATTTGATTTTTAACCCAATCTATCTATTTTACAACCTTGTAATTTTGGTAATGATTCTCCTTTTTTAAATTTTATCTCAAATAGGGAAATCTTTGTTGAATGGATTTTATAATATTGTTTCAAACAAAAAGACAGAATTTGCATGAAATGTATTGCATCAAATCAAATTTAGGTAAGTTTCCAAAATTGAAAGATACCAGTTGTGCCTTGATTTAATTGTAAGAGTATAAGGGAACTTGTAATTTATGCTAAAATAAAATTTAACTGTAGTTAATGTTAAAGGAATGCTTTGTTTGAAATGCTTATTATATTCTGAAGCAAATTGACAATTATTAATTAAAGCTGACTTCAGAAAAAAACGCATTTTCATTTATGTGACAAGACAGGCCTAAAGCGTTCATGTTATTTTTCAGTGAAGTACAGATACCACCTGTTCTGTAGTTTAATAGCTATAAGTATTTAGTTTTTGAGGTGATTTTAACAAAATATAAACCATGGAAATGACACATCTATAACTCACTTCCTAACAAGCCACATATCGCATCAAGCCAAGACTAAATGCCTCCAAGTTATGCCTTACAACAATGTGGTACGAAACATGTGAAATGTACAGGTGGTAGCTAGGCCTGTAGAAAATTCTTCAGTGATTGCGGCTGGGTTCCTATCTGGTCCGTGCTTAGTGGTTTCCAGTTCAACTCCTGGTTATCAGAATCTTGCAAATTACCAGTGGTCTCCAGTTCAACTCTTGGTTGTATCGGTGTTTGCTCAGGATTTCAGTGTGCAAATTACAAGGAAGTGGTCTCCAGTTCAATTTTCGTGTGTCAGTCTTTGCTCAGATGTCCAGCTTGCAAATTATCAGTGAAGTGGTCTCCAGTTCAACTCTTTGTGTGTCAGTCTTTGCTCAGATGTTTGTAGCTTGCAAATTACCAGTGAAGTTTTCTACATTTTAGCTCCTAGTTGTAACATCAGTGTAATTCTTGTAAAACAAATAACACACCTTGAAAGAATATCTAGACTGATCTGAAAATGATTACAATTTGATTTCTTTACTTTGTTGAAAAGCACACCAAAACGCAAACTAGAAAAATGGCAAATGCACAGTCCAAATAAACACCCGCACTTTTTACTGGAAAAGACCCATGTGATTCTAATATTGAAAAGTTACACTATATAGGCCTATTTTATGGCTTTATACCCCTAACTCACAAACTCTTAAAAACTATCTAAGTCCAAAAAAAAAAAAAAAGTCCAAAAATTTCCTGTTTCCCCATAGGATTCGAACCCCAGACCTCCCGCATCCCGATACCATCTCCACTTATGGCAAGCCATCGAGTATGGCCTGCCATGGCAGCCATTTCATCATGCCCATATATATCCGTATTTGGGTGAATTTCTTGATTTTACTTGTTGAATTTTGTTGGACTGTATAATGTGTAAGTTGTCAAATTCCTTGGCAATTGAGATTTCTAAACTTCCAACTTTTCCACCAGAAGCATTTAATACATGGGATGAGGACTGATGCTACAGATAAAGTGCAAGTTACTTAGATCAAGTAAATCAATGGTCTTTCTGCAACTAGTCCATGACCATAACATGGCTGAACTCAAGTTTATTTCATCAAAAAACATTCACTTTGTGACCATAAATTGTTATTGATGGGTTAATGGGTAAATAGATTTGCGAGTCTCATGTGGACGTTTGATAGCTGGCATGATTATGAAGCAACTTTAGATGGTTACGGGGCAAGGAAAAATTTCTATGGAGGAAATCACGCTTGATTAAGAAAAGAGTTACTCTCAGGCAGTGTCTATTTTGAGATAAAAATCACAACAAAGATATTCATTGGTAAGATATAAATGGCTATATCAAGCACTGTCAATCACAGGATCAACTTTGGTCATCTCTATCAGTAGACTACTTCATCATAGAAGAAAACTTGTCATCTTTAATTTATGGCACACTTTTGATTTGCAATACCTATTTATTTATCATTGTTTGCAACAATATGTCTGCAAGCATCCTTCTCTGCTTAGAGCTTTGCATTTCAAATAGATCTAGAATTGTTGGGGAAAATTAAGACGTATCATGATATTATTTGATGAATTCTAGACTTTTGGACAAGAACTGGTTGTCTGCGTTGGTGGAAAAACAAATGTATTCCTTGTGCATTCCTCTGTGCATTCTTTTTAATTAACAAAAGACCTGTTGTGAATTTTAAGTGATTTTGCTCAATATACTCCAGCATGGCATGACTGTTTTATAGACCAACTTAAAATATATACATATTTTTTAAATTGGAAGAATTGAAATCGCAATTGCAAACCAAACAATATTGACCAAAATTAATGTATTTTATTACACTGTATTGATATACCAAGACCAAAGTGTCAAATCAGTCTGGGCATAGATTATTGATCAAAACCAATAATAGAAACATTATAAAAGAGGTGATTCACAGATGTCTGCGAGACTCTCCTTTTTGACACCTTACCTCCAATTGGTTGTGGGTAAGCCATGATAAATGATCTTACAATAAATGGACAAGGAAGTTGCTACACTGTTTATTACAATAAAATTGTGGTTTTTGTTATGGCTGACATTAATTGTGTTGTAATTTGGAATCATAAACATTTAAATATTTAGCTGAGATTTAAAATCATTGTTTGCATCATATTTGAAACTATGTTTTTTTTAAATCATCTGTTATACTCTGTTCAGACACACTAAAAAAATCACCTACAGTCGTCTTTAGTCGCATTTGAGTTGAATCTATGTAACTTGACTAACAACGACTTTTCACATGTGTAAACACCTTTCGAATTTTTTGAAATTGTGTTTACTTTATACCTCGACTTTAAAATCAAAGTGTGTGTGAACAGTTGCAAGTCGAGTCACTTTTCTCTAAGCTGGAGTCGTCTTTGAAATTGCAAATGAACTCAGTAATGGCGACTTTTTGATGTGTCTGAACACGGTATTAGATATCATTTTGTTAGAGTCAAATGAAATAATTTGCCTATAAGAATTGTACAATTTAAGATATAGTTTTTACGGCTGAGATAATTCTGTATTTATTTTACAATTTTCACATAAATCAACAGAAATGTCTTTAAAAAATTAGTATAATTTCTGAAATTTTAAAATAAAATCTTTAAAATTGTTAAAGATTAACATTCAGAAAGGGTATTGTCTGCAATATTTGGACTGGCACCACAATTACTGATGAAGAAAATCTACCATTGTATTAAATGTTCTGAATAAGCTGCTTCAAACATTTTCCAATATCTTTATTATCACAAGTTTTGTATACAAACTGTCATAATCGAATCATTTCTGAATGTTATAGATAACAAAAGGAGCATTAATAATTGTAACTTTTGATTGTGAATAAACAGGCAGTATAAATATGCAAATTTGGTTACATTATGTTCCCCTGACTTATCAATATTCCGTAATGTTGTTAATCCAAATGCCAGACCTAGTAGCTCCAGAAACATAGATTGGTATGAGCAGCGCCAGAAGTGTTCACATGAGTTTAGAACCCCAAACTTATACATTTGCCCCAAAGCATAGGTATTTTATCAAGATGATGTGGAATAACTCAATAATCCTTGAGCTTAATTGAAATGGTGTTTACCTTAGTCACAGTAATACGCCGGGGAAGTAGTGACGTCATAATTTATGTAAATCGCCCAACACGTGCGTTTTGGACCCAAACAAACGGGGTGGGCAGTTTTGCAACACGTTAAGTCTATGGGGAAAAATGTCAGACTCCTATTTGATACCATAAACATTCGTCTAAAACAAAAATAAGGGAAAACATGCTGGCCTGTTATGCTGAAGGTTGTGATCAAACGCCAGGACGGGACCCCTGTCGTTATTTTCGTTTTCCAACAGAGATAAATCAGTCTGATTTGTATGTTTACGTACGCCTTTACTGTTAATACGTATGATCAGTGGACATAATCATTTGTTTGGAACCAGATCGCACGTGTTGGGCTAATTATCATAAATGTGACGCCACTACTTCCCCGGCATATATCAGACCATGATCAGATGGAACATTTGTAGATCTGTGACATTTACTATAAGATTTTTTCAAACAAGGGTTAGGGTTCTATGGCCAGTTGCCAGGTGAGTCTTTTTAGAGTTTTATTTAAAAAGATAGCCGTTCCCATAACCCCCTTTTTAAAGCATTCAATAAATCCAAGGCCTGATAGATCCAGTCCCGGGTAACAGATCATCTCTCTTCACACCTATGTGCATATGTCATGAAATCAGAATTGAGGTAAAAAGAGTTTTAACAGAAAATTTAATTTCATCATTGAAATATTTCATACTATTGCTTGCTGGGTGGGGGCACAGGTTTTCTTTTTTATAACATTCAATAGCAGCAAGACTAGCGAAAGCTCATGTGAACCGACTGTTGGATGTGAATGAATAACATTATTGAATTTAAAGCCAACATGAAGTTAATGTGGCATGAGAAAAGGCTTTTAGAAATGGACAGAATCAATAATCTTTTTCAAGGCAACATGAATTGATCTATAATTTAGCACAATAACATGAAAAGGAACAGAAAATTAGACTGAAATTACATTAAAATGTTGGTCTTTTTGATTAGGAAGTTGGGCATGAAATCTTTTACCTTGTGATTTCAAAATGATATGTGCTAAGCCGGAATTAGTAAAAACTAAAGTGGAATTAAAAAACTTAAGACAACATAAAAATCCTTTTAAATTGTTCTGGCTTAGTCAATATTTAAAAGAGTTCATTTTTTTTTATTAAACCGAGGTAAAATATAAAGTCTTATAATTTGGTTTGTATTGAATCTAATTTAATAAGGATTTCCACAATTGCTATGGCAGCTGGTTCATGGTGATTCAAATCCCAAAACAAATTTGTTGATTTTCTGTCATGTAGTAAGTTTCAGTTGTCAAATTTGGCAGACTTGCGAGCGAGTGTTGTGTTAGTAAATTCAGGTAGCAAGAAGAAGGAAAGATTGTCGTAGTGTTTATTACATATTGACATATACAAATTTAGAAATAATTTGTTACATACAGTCAAACCGGGTACAGGTGGTGCGACAAAGAGGAGGTTATGGATTAGTCAAATTTCAGCTGATTTCCCGGGGATGTTATCGTTTTGTTGTATATGCGACACACCAATTTACAATCAGGTGTGCTTCATTTTCAAAGTACAGTCTGCTTATTTTCCATGCTTTGAGTGATATTTGCAAAATGGAACACAAGGTGTATATGTGCAGGACTTGGATCCAATAGTGCCAGGAACAGAAAGGAGGATGAGGGATGGGCAGTGGGGCAGGGGAGGGGGTTGGGGTTGACGTGTTTGTATTGGAAAGAGGAGGGGAAGATCAGAAATAACCCCCTGGATCTATTTGTGCGAAGCTTTTATATGAGGTCTGGGGCGTCATGCATAAAAATGTGAACAAGTGAAAGCCTGTAATAATATAATAACTGAAAGATAAACTTTTACAAGTGAGAAGACTTTAAGGCCTATAAAAATGTGAACAATTGAAAGCCTGTCCTATAATATAATAACTGAAAGATAAACTTTTAAAGTGAGAAGACTTTAAGGCCTAGTATATGTTACATTCAAATTAGATTATTTCAATCTATTCAGTTGACTTTTAAATGTCAGAATATAAGGTTATTCTTTTATTTTTCTGTTTGTAAATGATGATGTACAGTCACAAATTTGTGCACTTTTTGAAAGGAGATGATATAAATACTAAGATTATCAAAGTGTTTATTGGGTAATCTTAATTTTCCTTTCTCATCAAATTTTTGTTTTGCCATAAAACTTTATTCATTTCCCTGAGGTAGCACTTTTTGAAAATGTGGGTTTTGCTATAATCCCAGCCGATTCCCTGTGTTTCACCCATGGGGCATCGTTGCCCTGTTGAAATCCTGTCATTTCCTGTGATTTACCCCTATTTTTTCGAGTGACAAATACGCTGAAGCTGAGTTGAAAATTGACTTTTTTGAATTTTGTCATCCGGTTTGTTCATGATTTTGTCAACAGGCATGCGTCTATAGCAGACATATGAACATTTCAAACTAGATTTTTACCCTTTTTGTCACTTATTTGTGGTGATGATAAGCCAGGGGAGGGGTGGGGTTACTACCATTATGACTTTACACCTCCATAATAAAAATAAATACTGTAAAACATGAAAATTTCACTAGCATTTTAATTTTGCTAATTTCGCTAGTATCACAATTCGCTAAATTAAAATACCGCTAAAATGAGTGTTTAACATAGCTTTGAATAGCAAGATGATTCAAATTAGTGAAATTAAAATGCACATAAAAAGTGAGGTTTTCCAAATTCGCTAAATTTTCATGTGGTGAAATTAAAGTACTTTGAGCAAATACAAAAAAACCCACCCATATTTGTGTGAGATGTCAAAATTTTTGAAAAAGTAGATAATCAAAATCAAAATAAGGTAAAAAGATGTACACACAAACAGATAAAATTTAAAATTTCTGGCAATGCAATATTAAACCATTTCTGATATAGTATCGATTATATTACCTGAAGGAAGTAATCTTGTGTTGGATGCAAAAACCTCAACATTTTACTCTAAATTAACGCAATTTTAGCCAACGATCAAATCATGTTCAGGGTACTTTTCAGAAGTTGTATGTATGGTATAGGCCTACTGTGGATCTGAATGCAGTGACCCCTCCGGGGTGATGATAATGATGACTTGTCAATTTGTCTGTTTACGAGTGCTGACTGTCGCTTTTGACACAAGCAAGATGTTGATGATCTCACTATGTTAATTTGCTTACTTGTTATTTAATAATTTCAGATATTAACTTGAACTTGAGCGACCTTGGTCTTATTATTTTGTAAAAGTACATGGCCTTATGAATAGCATAGTGCTCATAAGATAAAATATTAAGGATGTAAAAGTTTAAACAGTGTTAATTATGTTGTTTGAAACATTCGTCATTTTGCAATGAATTTGAACTTCACACATGCAAAATTTGGGAAATTACATATCTTATGAAAACCATCTTCTCTAATCGTCTTATCATTACAACATTTTTAAATTGTGAAATATAATCAAAATTTTGTTGGTTGTAATTCGCAAAGTAAAATGATCTGCAGAATTACTTAGGCCTGCATATTATGTTATCTTCTAAATCAGAAAAAAGTGATGAAATTAAATTGTTTTTAAATGCTTTAGTAAGTATTTGTTTTTTTCAATATGAATGTGTTTGGCCAAGTAGGTGTATTATATCTCAACATTTCTTGCCAGGAGCCTAACCAGACTCAACTGTCTGAGGAAATTATCAAGTTTTCCCACTTTTTTTTTTGCAATTTTTCAAACCCTTCCCACAACCTCCCCCGGGCAGTCCCCCCCCCCAAAAAAAAAAGTATTTACCTGATTTTCTTCCATTTTTTGCTTATTTTTCACAAATTTCCCCGAGCCAACCCATTGGTTTAAACAGATGCTCCAAAATGTCCTGCATAATTTGGTTTGATGGACTGTGTTAATTTCTGATTGGAGACTCTGGGTTGGGGGTTCGGAAGAAACAAATGTGTGCATTCACTTCAAATTTAACAACTTCAGAAAATTGTTGTCATTCAATAATAACCTTAGAGGTGGTTGGTGTAAAGGGATGTTAAGATTTGTACTGGTTCATTTACAGGCAAAGGAATTTATGGAGAGGATATAGGGAATTTCTTGTTATTGTTTTGAGTGGTTGTATAAGGCTGTCAGTTATTTACCAATTTTCTCCAATCAGTACATATTGATTTTCAAAATTATAATGTAAAAATTGGCAAATTATGATTTGAAGATAATTGTCATCATCTACCTGTATCATATCGACCAATTCTATACATTTTTAAGTGCAAGTAAAACTCATTGATTTGAGTCATGGAACTAAAGAGATCAAGCTTACTTTAAAAATTTGCAATGGTTTCTCTTGGCTAGGAAAGTATATATGATTTATATAAATCCATATAATTTTAATTCTTTCTAAAATAGGAACAAACTAATGGATGCTGAGGTCAATATACTTACTTGAATTTGTATTTCCTTGAATTT
>JXSR01S000707.1:0-15042 GCA_000969725.1 Ophiothrix spiculata | reverse complement strand
CTAATTAATGATAAATTAAGAGGAAACCAAAACTATTTTTAAAAACATTTTGGTATGGCTGTATTGCTGTCATCATAAGTTTTAGTTTGGTACCAAATACAATATCATAAGTTGTATACCAGCTGAGAAAATTGAACAAATGCACCCAAATGTGTCGCGCAGATGTCACAACTCCATCTATATACTGGCCCAATTCAAAACGCATGGCCTAATATTATGAACAATAATACATGAGTGACAATAAATAAATGACAAATAGCAAAAAAGTCGATGGCTAATTTTAGCCACGTGCGTTGTATAGGGAGAACTGTCAAACCGTAATGACTGCCATGGTCGTCTAGGAGTATAACTATAAGGGAGTTATAATGGGGAGTGGGTTGGCGCAGCGGTAGTTTCCTCGCCTTGTACCAATGAGGTCCCGGGTTCAAGTCCCGCGCCCGGCGCTTAATTATGTGCATTTGGTTTTCATTCAGTCCATGCTCGCTTCTGCAGGTTTTTCTCTGGGTGCTCCGGTCTTCCTCCTGCAGTCAAAACTGAATTTAAAAAACATGATGATCTTGGAGCCCTGTCAAAGATAAGCTTCTTTCAGCTTACTTGCGAAAGCCTCTAGAAACAAGGGTTTTTTTTTTATAGTCTAGAAAATTCCGTTGGCGTGATTCCTGAAGAAATTACATGTGACCTTAATACCGAATGACGCATTTTGTTTATCTTGGTTTGACGTACTTCGTTGATCTGATAGCAAATCTTTTTCTTATTATGTCAGTATGCCTCCATTGACCAGTGGCAGTGGATATAATGCACGACTACAAAATCACAGGAAAAGCCTGGGTAGTTTTTTAAGATTGGGCATGTTACGTGCGTAACATGGAAAGGGTATCAAAAACATACGTGTTTAGGGTCTGATTTTTTACCGCCCTCTGCTCTGGGCGGGCGGCCCGGGCTGCTCTTGAGCAAAGCAAGGCCGCGGGCGCGTTAAGTTTTCATATCCCCGGTCAAGTTGATCGGTCAAGCTATGAGTTGTAAAAATATTGGGCGAGACGCAGTCGAAACCAATATTTTAAAACTCATAGCGAGACCAATAAATATGGGATGAAAATCATCCAAATTTATCATTATTTTGCTCAGGATTCAAGTTTTTCCATATACTTGGATCCTTCAAAGCATAATAATGAAGAAAACTGGATGATGACCATTACAATAAAAACACAAATCCATTACATAGATCCGCTGACCACAAATAATGAAAACTGACAGTGCACTTTGTACATTGGCCGTGTTGAAATCCTTGTTTAGGGATATTTTTTTCATGGGAAGCTAAAACTTGTATAAGGGGTATTTTAAAAACCTTTGTTCACACATATGTACATCATGTAGCTGAGTGCCTCCCTCACCATCTTGGAACTAATTTTGCATTAATTGTGTACCGGGAGGGGCGGTACTTACATTGACGGAAGGTATGGGTATGTGCCGGCCTCAAGACACCCTTTTCAAGCCTCCTCTTCCACTCCCCAAGATGATCTTTTTTCTTGATTACTTCAGTTCCGAAGACCCCATTTTCAAAGAAAATGACTCAAAAGTGTATTTTATTATGTTTTCAACCTAATTTGAGTGTTTTTCAGCTCTAATAGTCATAGTCCACCCCCCTCTGGCTTTGAATTTTTAATAATGCTATTGCATTTTTGTTTTGAACCTAGGTGGATGAAGCAATCAATGAAAGGGATGGAGACACCTTGGGAGTAAGTATATATGTGACTAGTGCGTACGTCTCCTTCTCACGAGAAGGTGACTACCAGCTCCATTGACCTTCTCTATAGACGAATTTCATAAGTTAATATCTTCTTTCAGAGAGCATATAAATTTACCAAAGGTATGCCAGTATATTATCTTTAGTATTTAACAATATATAACAGGCCAACATCAGCTTCAGTTGAGTTTAAATGCATTTTTTTGATAAAAGTTGGTCAAAATCCAAGATGGTGGCAACCATGTGCTTTGACAAAAAAGTTGCAAGAAGTTGGTTTAAAAATGACTCTGGCATTTTAAAATACTCACAACAATATTCAAAAGTCATTCTATCTAGATCATTTCAGTGAATGTTTGGGTCGTGCATGTAAACTAAATTTACTAAAAATTGATGAAACAACTTTTACAATTCATGACTGTAAGATGTCAATTGACCTGAATGTGACATTATCGTAGATTGAGTCCATCGTAGATAATTCACATTTTGGGACTAATATGTGACGTGGTATGGCAAAACAAGGCTCATCTTGGCAGAGATGAAAATTGATTTTTTTGTGGTAATATAGACTTTGCTCTTTCTAAAGAATTTTATTTCATCTCAAATAACCATTCCTAACCATACTTATGAAATTTTAAAATTTGGATTTCTAAAATGTTTAAAATGAGAAATGGACAACAAAATAAAGAAAATAATTTATAAATAATTGTTTAAAAGTATACCTTCCCATTTAAATTTTACTCTGGGATTTTCACATAATGTTTTTATCATATTTAGCACTACATATTTGTAAAAAACTCAGTTTTGACAAAATTCACCCTTCCCATTATTTTTGCCTTTTTCTCAGTTTTTAGCCTTGCCCAGTTCCGCCTGATTTTGCTATAACATGTCACATTATGTTCATGTAAGTGTAGGAAAGTCGTATCTGCAATGGCTGCCATTTTTCATAAATTTGCATTGTACACTGTATAAATAGAATAAATAAATAAATGCTGGTGATTTACAGTGCGCTACGCCTCCCAGATTTGTAATTCAACTCGGTCTCTCGCTGACCACTGTGGCCCAAATAAGCACCCTTCCACATCAAGCATCATTTTTAGGTTCAGCGGCAACCTCTAGAGGCACTGAACCCTGATCAGCCCACATATGCACCATCTCTGTCCGGATCAGCTCCCCGAGTTTCGTACAGGTTTCCATGAGACAATTAGCAGTTAGCTCTTTGTCCAAGGGAATTTCAAGCACACTCAACTTTTTGCACCAGCGGGGTCCGAACTCGGGACCTGCACCACAAGCGAGCACCTAACCGTTTGAGCAAATTATGAAAAAATTGGGTCAATTTATGCAAAATTCACTTCTGAAGACAATTTTGCATCATGTTAAAATCAGCCCTTCAAAAATTTTGGCATAGAATATTCTATAGGAAGAAAATATTTAAAAAATGATAATAGATTATCATAAATGGATGTGCAAAGAAAAAGGCAACATGCTGAAGACCGCTTCTTAAAAACATTTCTCAAGTATTATCCACCCCCCCCAAAAAAAAGATTTGTCTGTGAAATCAGAATTAGTACTCAGCAGCTAACAATAATAATATAATAATAATGGCATTTTTATAGCGCCTTTTACCGAAGATACAAAGCGCTCATGATTCGCTGCAGTTAAATCGTCACAACCATTTCACTTCACTTAGAAGTGCTTCCGTAGAGCACATTCTATCGGTACTTCGGCTGTAATATTCACCCTTTGTGCAGCTTCCTATAACCTGGTTGGGGACAGACTCAGATGGACAAATTTAGTGACAGTTTTAGATGCAGGGGGAAGACCGGTGTACCCGGAGAAAAACCTACGGAAGCGAGCTACATTTGAGAGCTTTATATGGTGAGGATTCATTTAGGTTTTTTTTTCAAATGAATTCTGCATCTTTAATATCTCACACATTTTGTTTTTATGTACAATTGGAAATTTCATGACTCTTGTTTCAAACCATATTTGCAAGTTTTCTGGTCCATTAAACATCTTTCTGAACTAAAAATGCCAATATTTGTTTTATTTGTCAACACTTTTAGGAGTTGGTGTCCTTCAAGCATCCACACGTTGCCAACACACGTTTACATCTGGAGAAGCCGGAAGCTCAATGTGAACAATGGTTTGAACCGCCTTATGATGAAATGATTGCAGCACATCTCAAGTAAGTTTAATGCATCGTGAAAATATTGCCTTTCTGAGTAAATCGCTGACGGTGGATGCATGGAAGAGTCCAAATTGGCAAAGCTAATAGTGCAACAGTATAGCTTGAAGTGGCAATAGTACAGCAGTACATGTGGACTTGTGGAGTAGAATAACCCAATGGTTATGGCATTTGCTTTTTGGTGCAAATAGCATCGGGTTCAAGTCATGATTCCCAACAGGATTAGCTATCAGAATTTTGTGATCAATAAGAATGAAACCTTGCATAACATACATGTGTGAAGTGCTCCATGCTTTTAAAGTGTGTGCAATGTCGCAGTATTTTGGATTGCTGATTGGAAATGGTGTTGCATATACTTCTTAGGCTTGGTTCAGACTTTTTCTTCCTATAGAATATTCTATGCCAATTGTGTGCAATGTGTATTCGTTATTCGGTATATGTAATTAAATAACGACTATTTCATGATAGAATATTCAATGCAGGTGATAATACAAAATATTCTCATCAAATTTCTGTTCCAATCCCAAGGTCCATTAGTGTCTAAGGGGAAATAAATTATTTAAACATGGATAGTTGTTGCATTGAATGTTCGGTGTGCCAAAAAATCTGCACTGGCCCTTAGTGTTCTGTGCTTGTGGGTATGCATTCATATTATCATACACATGGAATGTTAACTTTCATTTTTAATTCTAACCCCACTGAATCTCAATATCCCCTTCTATAATGAAATCGCCAAGTCCAAAAACAAATATAATAGACCAAAGTAAGCTATGATGACAAAATCGCTGCTAGGGCAGTTATGACATAATGGATTGCCATACTCAGTGTCAGAAGTTAGTGAAGAGCTGCGAGAATGGGAGTCGCAAAAGGATTCTGCAAGAATCTTCAGAATCCCTTGCACTTGATGTTTGTACAAATTGAAAAAGTTTAGGAGAATCAAGATTGGTTCTCATAAGCTTCATTAGGAGAATCTTTGCGAGAATCCATTCTTCTCAAAATTGTGACCCTGCATACTGAACATAAGATTTGGGTATCAGAGGTCCTGGGTTCAAATCCAGGGGGGAAACAACTTATTTTAAACTTGGCAGATTTCCAAGGAAAGTGTTAGGGTTAAAACTGTGCTTGCTTTAAGTGTACCATATTTGATGCATCATAGATTTTTAGTTTTTGTTGAAAATTTTCTTTTTTTCTTTCAGGTGTACCTGGTGTGTTGCCAACCATGATTTTGTCGAAGCTTACGCATACCAATCTGTAGTAGTTCAGTATCCTTTTGTTGTGTTGAATTTTGATTATCAGCAATCTTGAAAGGCATGTTGGCCTATTAAGGTAAAGGGGACAGCCTTTATTTCACAGGTCGGAGTGCCCATCTCTCTTTCGAAGGGATTGGGCCAGACTCCACATTTTATGTTATATTTGCGGTGAGGGGATCGCTACACCTCCTTCCATCCTTCCCTAGACACCTGGGTGGAGAGGAACACAATAGACCTTTTCAAACCGATCTTTTCTGAAAATACCCGAAAGCTTGAACAAATTCCGATCGTTTCCGGGAAATAAACAGTATCTCTGTGCCTCATCTTTTGACAAAGTTCGACACTTCGACAGTATGTTTCCAACAACGACGAACGTTGCTGTTTTTATCATGCAATTTTGCGGTACTATTTCATTTTATTTTGTGGTCGTCTGCCGACTGCAACTGCTGTGGCACATGACCATGTTTTCCGAAGTTTTCCGATCGCTGTTTGAAAAGGTCTATAGGGTAAGTATCTTGCTCAAGGACACTACACACACCGCCCACTGGACTCGAACCCACGACTCTCAATGCCCAGTGATTAACAGTCGAGGACTTTTCCGCTAGGCTACGCATGTCCCTGCATGTATGTGTTGGCCTGTTAATTGAAGTCATTAAATTTCCTAAAATCTGTGAACATCTGAACACAGTAAATGTGTGGAGTAAACAAGCATATCGCCTTGCGTTGTATGAAAGACCTATCTTTTCATGTGATCGAAGAGTCTTTCTACCAACCTAGATAAGTGCAGTACATCGCTTCATAGTCGCATATGTGACCCATCATATCAAAAGGTACCTTAAGGGTCCCAAAATGAAAATTGATTTTTTGGTCTCATCTGAAAGATTATATTTTAAGCTTTAAAATGACGCCTTGCTTTTGGTTATTGGATGTTCGATTGCAAAGTTACATCCAAAATTGGTAAAAGGCATCAGGCTGATTCAGAAAACTATAGTTCTGAGAAAATTGAGTTTGAAAGTTTCTGTACTGGTAAAACTTGAATAGAGAAAGGATTTTCATCTTGGTTTTTAAGACATTTGTCTTATGTTTTGGATTTGGAACCCTATTAATATGATAGAACACACTTCAAAGGTAAGGTTTCTAATGAAATTAGAAATTCGACCTTGGACATGATTTTTGACTATGCTCAGTTTCAATGGCCCATATCTCGTAATTTACTATGCCGGTATTAAGGTACCTTTCGATATGATGGGTCACATATGTGTACTGCCGCGGCAAAAGGGTCCAGTTGTCGACTCCTACATGTTGCTCATTGTAGCATATCTGATGTATACAAATACCATACATTAGATATGCTACAAGGAGCAACATGTACGAGCCAACAACTGCACCCTTTTGCCGCGGCGGTACACATATGTGCTCTTACGCACCCTGCAGATTTGTTTTGCAGGAAATTAAATAATTTCAATAATAGATCAATAATCAATGGGCATTCAAAGGAGAGTTGGGATTTCATACACTGCCGCTCTAAAGTATATACGCACAAACCTTTATTCAGCCATATCTCAAAAGGCGTTTGTCCGATTTTCATCATTTTTTGACACAGCCTATATTGTATATCAAAGTAACTATTCCGGAATTGCATTGATTGCATTTGAAAATATGACATGTAATGCATATTACTACTTTCCTTGGAACATAAAAAATTTGAGGTTATATACATTTCTGCCCATTTGTTTTAAAACTTACAAGCTGAAAATATTCTATCCTAAATTGATTAGTTACATAGTAATAAGATTTGTACTTGTGGTGTATTTATGGTCCATGAAATCAGTCATAATGGAAGATCAAATATTAAAAGAAACATCAATTTATTCATATTGAATAGATAAGTTACCTACACTAGTATGAATCTTTGATGATTCTATGTCGCTTAATATAAAAAATGAGGTTTTTGGACATTTTTAATTGTGCGAAAATACTTTAGAGCGGGAGTGTACATAGTGTCCTTGAGTGAGACATTAATTATCTTATGTTCATTAGGCCAAAAAAATATTGTTTGGTTGCCCTCCACAGCTTTTTCCAGAGAGGGGTGGGCGATCTGGTTTTTTTTTTTTTTTTTTTTTAATACTCCTCCACGGACCGCTAGGTCGATCGGCTGCTCAAGCCTTCACAACTTCCCCCGCGACATCCAAATCAAAACAATCAAATACTTCTTGTAGTGATTTGGGACATCCTAAACATTTTGAGGGTTGAATATCGAAAAAAGCAAAAATATAACCTTTTTTTTGTAGTTTTCGGTAAGGCCAAAAAAAAATAATTGTTTGATTGGCGTAACATAGAAAATAAAATAGGGTAGGTAGGTCGATTTTTTTTTTTTTTTTTAATAATTTTTTTTATTTTTTAAGTCTATGTTTCACATACAAGAACACAATATATATGGCACATATACAAAAACATCTTCACTTTTTCTGTAACACATCTTTTATTTGTCATTTTGAATGTCCTACAAGCCATATCTTGGGCTCCCATGAATCGATTCCCATTAAATTTGGGATTTGGAGGTTTTTTACCATGCTATCTAGGGTCGGTGGTAAAATTAGGGTAGGTCGGGTTACGCCAATCAAATAATTTTATTTTTTAGGCCTAAGTTTTGCATATTTTTGAGAAAAAAAAAACATTTTTCAATAAAAAATATTTTGGGTCTGGCTGAAAAATAGGGTTGGTCGGTGGAGGGCAACCAAACAATTTTTTTTTTGGCCTTATGTTCACCATGACCCAGATGTCAGATGCTGCCAGCTATTGTTCCTTCTGTATGAGCTAATTCCTCAAATTTTATAGATTGTAGACAATGTAGAATCTCTGCACCAGAGTTATCAAAATGAATAAATCACAATGTTCACAAATTCTTAAACACTTAAAGGGGATTGGACAAGTTCAGCATCATCCCCAAATTTTCCCCCCAGCATTTTGAGATTTTTGCATCATTTGAAACATTAGCGGTAATAATGACAGCATGCAAAGTTTCATTGTCAAATTCAAACCGTATATATTAAAATATTTAGATCACAGGGATTCTCAACTAGCGGCACATGCGTCAAATTTGGCACTTTGACAAATTTACTGATTAGTGCTTTGCACTCTCTAAAAACAAATAAATACATTAGCAATACACTGAGGAATAGGCAAGTTTGGCACTTTCCCTACAATGTTGTTCATTTATGTGGTACATTGTAAGGACAAGTTGAGAACCATTTAGATATTCTTTTATTTTTAATTATCGTTGTCGACAACGATAAATACTGCCCTGTATAGTTGAATTTTTAGAATTAGCCTTTTCAGGAGATCTAATGCAAACTCCAAATTTCTTTTGATTTATGTGCAATCTATGATGTGAAATGAATGTTTTACAAATTGATTTATAGCATCAATAAATACATTTACAGAATAGCTTCATACCCAAGATCAGCAAACAAATAAAATTCAAATTTTAGACTTTTCTGAAAGTTTTGATCAACATTTTCCAGATATCTGGTAATTAACTGTTACTTTCTAGCATATGTAGTGTAAATCATACTAAAAAAGTTGTCCAATGCCCCTTTAACCATACAAGCTACCCAGTTTTGGCTAGGTAAAGTTTGTTGGCCTTGCCAAAGTTGTGTGCTGCTTTAAGTAACTTCTATAATAATTTGAACTATTTGCTAATTACAAAATATTATTGTTTTGCAAAAAATTATTTTATCTTATTTAATTAAAAAAGAGATTATTATTTCCAAAATAAATCTTTTTCAAAAACTTGATATATTGTAAAACAATTCAGAATTCTGATTTGCTAGGTTGCTAGGTGTATAAATATTTGATCAACAGAGGTTTCCTTCATGTACATATCTCAGATCTTTTAACAAAGCATTCCAGAGCCATAAAGATGACAAGTGGTAAGTACTTAATAACAAACCTTGTGTTTTATAGTCGCGTGAAGAAAACCTTTTCACTTTTTCGCGTCCTGTGCGCCGAGGTTAAAGTTCAAACGCAACTCACGCGATACTCGTGTGCTCGCGTGATTTGACAGTTCTGTTGCTGCGTGACTTGAAGACCGATTTGATTGGTTTGTTGCTTACGCACAATGCGAATTGATCCCGCCCAGAATGAAAAGGTTTATTTCAGATGACTATAGTACTCCTTGACAACACCAATTAACTGCATGCTTACAATTCAAGTCTTTTGTCTTGTTTGTATATGTTTGAAACTTGGTACAAATCTGAAGATTACAATATACTTTCTTTATACTGTATCCGCTCGTCCAATTCAACAGTTGATCTGTGGAACATATATGTGATGGCTCACCCCAAACCGGGACTTTGCAGATGATATCAACTTTGATTTTATCATTTCATCTGTTAGAGCATTTTTAAGCTTTAAAATAACTCCTTACTTATTGAAATTGATCAAATCGATCAAGTTTTATAACTGAAAATTTGCTGGAAAATTTTATTATTTTCTTTATTTTTGCTGCCTATTTTCATCAGTTTCTCGAAAAGTTTTCTGTCACAAAGTCCCCCCTTTTGGGTTGAGCCATCACATATCGCCTAACTGTTGATTTGTTTCATGCCAACATTCCAAAAATCACTAAATTATATTGTTTTCGTTACTGTCATAGAGTATGATGAATTAGCAAACTTTTGGAAGTGAAGGTATTTATTAATTTAAAATGCTTGTTGTGTGGCAAATAGTTGAATTTGGCAAGTGGATACAGTACTTAAAAATGTTCATCACTTAGAACGTATAAGATGGGAGGGTGGTGCTGGAATTGTATCAATATTCCAAATGAATGAGCTTAAAACATCATTACACAGCTTCAGGTCTTAAATCAGGACTAGACCTCAAGAGTGATCTTGAGTCTAGTTTTAAGGACTTGTCATGATTCATATACCCTTCGCACTGTCGCCATGGACTTATAAACTTTCACATTCAAGATATGGTCTTATCATTCAATATAAAATCTTACATTATTCAGATTTCTTTTGGGAACATATCTATGCTGCCTTTAGTCTCATACAATCAACTTTCAACATGAAACAACAGGACACAATTTCAGGACTTAATCTAGACTGATCTTAAGTCCCATTTTAAGGGCTTTAATAATGAAGTAGCACTAAAATTTTCACTTGAAAAGTGTATATTTTATTTGATGTTTATTTTTATTTTTCAGGGCTCTTCCAGTTATGTATGCTGTTACATTGGATTTAAGGAAATTTGCAAATAGTGTAAGTGTGATGTAATATTAGAAGATTTCATTTAATATAGATTTAGTTAAAATAATACAATAACAACCAAAGAAATAAAAAAGGAAAATCAATGCTTGCTGCCATTTTGGATTTGACTGCTGTGTAGACCTACGCTGGTCCCCAGCCTCTTATGTCTTCAACAACTCCACACTGACATAAGACGCAGGTATCCGCTAATGAATCTAAGCACTTGATTGGCCCGTGCCCTGAAGGCATTTGTTTTCCGCGTCAAACACACAACATGTGTGACGCATTGGTGATTGCGCGAATGCTTGTAACACGTTGTTAAACGCGGGGCGCCATGCAAAGGTCGCGCATGTAAACATCGCCATTTTGTCAACCTGTTCACCAAAGCCTTCCAATCACGAACGTTTGCCGTGTAGTTTGATAGGGCGAGTGAGCTGTCCAGTTGTGTAATTCTACTGGTCAAAATTTTGACTAATTTTGATCAGCC
Organism: Ophiothrix spiculata; assembly: GCA_000969725.1. NCBI lineage: Eukaryota > Metazoa > Echinodermata > Ophiuroidea > Amphilepidida > Ophiotrichidae > Ophiothrix > Ophiothrix spiculata. The sequence goes on along the minus strand of JXSR01S000707.1, from coordinate 4,127 downwards.
AATACCTGCGGTGATGGGCAGTCTGAACCATATAGTGAAGCGCCCACATCGAGGGTACCAGCGTATGTAGACCCTATGGAGGGTGGCCATCTTGAATGATCAACCATTAAAGGGGCATTGGAGAAAATTTCCAAATTTTATAACATTCAATTACCAGATATCAGAAAAATTTTGATCAAAACTTTCAGAAAATTTTATTTTGTTTATTGATTTTGGGTATGAGGCTATTCTCTAAACGAATTTATTGATGTTTTATATCAAGAGAGAGCCAAAGATTTGATTGTAAAACTTTCCTTTCACATCATAGATTGCAGAATGCAGGTAAATCAAAAGAAATTAAAAATAAAAGATTATCTATATATTTTGATATATAGGGTTTGAGTTTGACAATGAATCTTTGCATGCTGTCATTATTACCGCTATACTTCAAATGATGCAAAAATCTCAAAAATGTTTTGGGGAAAATTTGGGGATGATGCTGAACTTGTCCAATGCCCCTTTAAGGGTGAGTTATTTTTCCTCCGACATTTTGCAGCTGTTCGTGCCTCATTTTGAGACTCTTCAAACAGGTTAGTGGGAAAATTGGCATACCTGGCAAGTCTCTATTATAGATACTGATGGCAACACGGACCAGGTTTGCATGTGAAATAAGAATACACACGTTGTCTAAGCATTAAAATTTATGCTAACTAGCTATTGGGCCCAATTTCAAGCAAATCCAGAGGTACAATAACATGTCATGTGAGTGCAAGATAGTCGAATCTGCAATAGCTGCCATTTATCATAAATTTGGATTGCACACTGTAAAATTCCCAGTCTTGGGTCAGTGGTTCTTGAAATGGTTCTTCAGGTGACACGCAACGCCGTAGTTGTATTTTTAAATACACGTCATCTATTTTAAAAGCACTGCACCTTGATTGGCCAGAGAATCTCCAGCCAATCAAGGCAGAGATGGATCGACTGTTGTCTTTGTATTTTGTTTGACCTTCACATTAACACAGAGGTAGGAATAGTCACCCCAAGTGTTCCCGCTAAGGCAGTATGTCGCGAAATACGCCGGGGAAGTAGTGACGTCTTAATTTATGTAAATCACCCAACACGTGCGTTTTGGACCCAAACAAATGATCATGTCCACTAATCATACGTATTAACACAATAGGCACACGTAAACATACAATTCAGACTGATTTTTCTCGCTTGGAAGACAAAAATAACGGCAGGGGTCCCGTCCTGGCTTGTAATCACAACCTTCAGCATAACAGGCCGGCATGTTTTCCCTTATTTTTTGTTTTAGATGAAAGTTATGGTATAAAATTGGAGTCGGACTTTTGTCCCCATAGACTTTACGTTTGGCAAAAATGGTCACACCGTTTGTTTGGGTCCAAAACGCACATGTTGGGTGATTAACATAAATTATGACGTCACTACTTCCCCGGCGTATTGGTGCAGAAGCTAGAAAAAATTGGCGCAAGGGGTTCCCAAAACAAAAAGTCAAAAATAGGGTTTTGGTTATACACAACTTTACTTATTTCAGTTTTATTCAGATTATATTAAAAATTACTCACATTTTGAGGTGATTTTTCCGAATTTGGCATTGGTGAGATGTAGTTTTTTTTTCTTTATGTTGCTTTAGCGCAAACTCAAAATCCTTAGCCGGAACACTGGTCGTACCTGCAACCCGCGCCTATTATATTAGTTAGTTCACCAACTTTATAAATCCACTGACTCTACATACATAGAACACTGATCTATAAAGCAGAGATGCCACTTTTCAGGTTTTAACCTGAAATCAGGTTTTTTAGAAGCTCAAACCATGATTTCAGGTTTTTTTATGATCTCTATTTTACATATTTTCATATATTTTCGGCCCTTTTTGGAGTACCTTTCAAGAATTGATGACTTTTTCAGGTTTTTTTCAATGAAATCAGTGGCATCTCTGATAAAGCCACTGATAGGCAAGCCGAAGGCAAGGCACTTCATGGCCCTCTTGTCAGTATACCACACAAGCGAGTCCGATTTAAGTGTAAGGTAGGAAATCACCAGGGCAAAAAGCCTGCGAATGAGTGTAAAACAGTTTTGAGATAGTTATAGATTGCACTTCTTGACAGACTTCATAAAAACTACCACATGGGAATTTGCCCGAGATTGACCAATAATTAGATCATGAATATCTGATGAGATGTAGTTAGGGTCAATTCATAGTCAGCCTCTAAACAAAATTTTTGGTATGAAACATTTTGTTGTGACGTCAAACTATGGGCAGCCATATATGTCAAAAAGGTGTCAACAAGAGAAAGGTGTCTAAAAATTGATAAGGGTGTCTATTACAATAAAAAGGATGTCTAAATAATACCGAAAAGGGTGTGTAAAACCCATAACGGTGTCTAAACCCAAAATTGATATGTAACCTAAAACGGCGTGTGGAACTAAGAATGGTGTCTAAAACCAACAACACCTATGGCCGCCCATAGTTTGACATCACAACAAAATATTTGATCGCGAAATTTTGTTTACGAGGCCGACATGAATTGACTAAAAATAAAAACTGCAACATAGCTGAAATCTTTTCTATCATAATATAATTGTACCATCATCTTTGTATACAGGCTGATGTCCAATTAACAAAGAAAGGTAAAGGAAAACCAGGAGAGAAGCTAGAGAAAGCTGCAGAAACAGTCATGGGATGTTTTAGGATATGTGCGGCTGACAGGTAAGCAGAGGAAGCTTAAGGATGATCGTGGTGATAAGTTCCTACCTGTAGATTTTGTTTATTTTTTGTCAGTTAATAGATAAGAGTCTAAACTTAAAATTCAACAATAAAAAATGGGGGTCACCGACCATCTAAGCGCGCTATGATGTCATATATCAAATTCTACAGGTAGCAAATATGTAAACATATCAACATTTTGTAGTATAGGAAAACACACGTAAAAAGTTTGATTACTGAACCGTTGAGTCGGGAGCACTCAACACTATTTCACAGTATTGTTCGTGTTGTTAAACACTTATCAGTAAGACAATGCGTAAATAACAAGTGGGCGCATTACATTTTGTGTATAAGGCGCAAATCTTACCCTTAGTTACCACTCTCGCTTTCTGTCAAAATCTTCCTGCCACTGACCAACAAATTCTGTACCACCGCCCTCTAAATTAACACCGAGATCATATTTAAACATTTTTGATGCCAAACGGACCAATTTTGTTATAAAATTGGGTTCATTGAGTCCAATACACAGATTTATTGGTCGACCCATGAGTTGAGGAAAATATTTGGCGAGACGTAGTCGAGCCCAATATTTTACCAACTCATGGCGAGACCAATAAATCTGTGTATTGGACGAAAAACAGAATCCAATTTTATCATTATTATGTTCTAAGAATCTTGTGTCCTATATCACTATACACATTATGCGTAAACAATCTTTTGCCCTGGCCTTATGTACCTACACACGTAGATGTACGGTTAAAAACTAACCTCATTTTTGACCAAGGATCCTGCCGTGGATTATCACATTTTTTGACAGTCTATAATTACATCAATTGTCCCTACATGAATATCTAAAAAGAAAAAAAAAATTCTTATAAATATATGAAATTTACATCATTTATATGAGTCGAGTTGTCAGTTGTAGAAGTATTCAATGGCAAAGCAATTGCAGTTTGCAGCTCTACATGTAGCTGATGCTGGCGATGATCCTGGCCTTGATGTTATTCAACCAATGGTATTAAGGGAGGTAGGAGCCTCGCAAAATTATTATTTGTCAAAATTGAGATTTTTACACATTTCTATTATTCAATATCTTCTCTTTCTTTTGACAAAATAAGAATTTATAAATTTTCACCATAAATACACCTTATTTTAGATTTTCGAAGCATATGTCACTGCTAAAATGACAAAAATTTACAAACTTAGTTTTCCCGGCAAAACGTCGCATTGTTTACTGCGTACTCCGGGTGCGTACTATAACACCAGTGTCACGCGGACGCACGCACGCCGCATTGTTTGGGCAGGGCTACAAGCAAAAGTTGCGGGTTTTATGTCAATATACGGCCCGGGGTATACGGCACGATCAGAGCTGAGCAAGGCTCATAGATTTAAATCTATGGCAAGGCTCTATGTAGCGCTG
>JXSR01S000706.1:32552-43216 GCA_000969725.1 Ophiothrix spiculata | reverse complement strand
TCTCCTTGTTCAAATAATAAGGGTTCAAAGTCAGCTTTATTGGCAGGTCACGTCAATAAAAAAAATCTCGCAACCAAGATTTTGTAATATCGATTATGCATTATATCGGATAGAAGAAGGCGATATTTTGTCCCCTCCCGACAGACTGATTTGGGTTGATATTCACTTTCCTCGTCAAAATACACGGTTGCTCATATAGTTGGAAGAAAAATGTTATTACCACTTTTTTATGTAAAGGTAAATTTATAAGGAAAATATCTAGAAACTTATGTTGCTTTTGGTCAGATTTGATAGGTTATCTTGTTGGGTGTGAAATTAAACTCCGAATGTGATCAATATTCTCATGTACTAGTAAGGGGGTAACAACACAAATGGGTCAAAAACGTGATTTCAAGGTCAAATTTGATTTGGCCCCGCCTTCCTCAAGATCACTCCAATACTCGAGTTGAGTGGTCACATGAAATGTTTATCTGTAATAGAGTGATAAGCAGGTGATAGAATGTCTTGATCACGCTTGACTGCACCAATAGAATGCTTAGAAGCAAAGCACAAAATGATCCTTCAACGCCCCTCAATTTACAAAAATAGAGGTGTGTGGAACGTGGAATGCTCCCTGACGGTATGTGACATCTTAAAAGATTTTAATAGGTTTTTAAGATGTCATATACCGCCAGAAACCACTCACATTCACCATATCGCTGTTTTTGTAAACTGGGTGGCGTCGAAGGATCATTTTGTGCTTTGCTCACAAGCATCCTCTTGTCGCAGTCAAGCGTGACCAAGACATTGAATCACCTGCATATATGCAGTCTTGATCAGGTTATCTATTAAAAAATAAGCATATTGAAATTCAATATTGAATCCATGATATTTTCAATGAATCTAGGCATATAATAATAGCATAACACAAACTATGGATAAATTTCACCCATCAGTGCAATGGGTAATGTTAAAAGAGCTTGACAAATGAAATTTGATACGATATTAAAAAGCCAGCATTTCATGTTCCAACGTACATGTCACATGCTTTGTGTGCACAATGTTATCTCACTTGGTACAGACAAAAAAGTAAGTTAAACATGTAGGTTTAACCATGTGTTAGTTTCCCATTACTGGGACAATGTTATCTCACTTGGTACAGACAAAAAAGTAAGTTAAACATGTAGGTTTAACCATGTGTTAGTTTCCCATTACTGGGACAATGTTATCTCACTTGGTACAGACAAAAAAGTAAGTTAAACATGTAGGTTTAACCATGTGTTAGTTTCCCATTACTGGGAAGCCTATCATTATGATAGAGCTACATAATACCATTTCAGAGTTCTCCACTAAATCTCTTAAGATTGTGTAAACTCATCAAAATAAGAAACATGTATGTGTGATGGCTCAGACCGAAAGGGGGGACTTTGCAGATAATATAACTTTTGATTTTATTATTTCATCTGCAGCAGTATCTTTTAAGCTTTAAAATGACACCTTACTTGTTGAAATTGGTCAAGGCGATCAAATTTTACAACAGAAATTTTGCTGGAAACTCTTATTATTGTCTTTTTTGCTACCTATTTTCACCTGTTTCTTAAAAAGTGTTCTGTCGCAAAATTGTCATCATAATTATATTGCAATATCGCATCACATTGCTACACTTTTGACAGTGATGGCGTACCTTAGTATGTGCTTATCAATGGAAGTACCCCCTCAGACTCAGCACGAAAGAGTGATGAATGATGGAATTGTGTAAAATTTGAGGGTGCTCTTGTCAAAATGTGTACAATATTTTTAACAGTTTGTCTCTGTAAGTGGGATAACATTGTGCAGTTATGTTTGCATTGTATCGTATTGCTTTTCGTAAAGGTGCGGGCTAGGGCCTTTATTGGCTCTCCGGCTCATTCCTCCATATAGCTCTGCATTTTCAAATTTGATGTGCTTATTTATATTTTGTTATGTAAATTTTAATGGAAAAATAACCCTTGAACTGAACTTTGGACTAAGGCTAAGCACATGAAAACATTTTGCATGATGTTAAACTAAACATTTTACACCAAGACTGTATATTTATAGAGAACACTTACAAATGAAAGTGAAAGTGTTCTTGCAGTATGAAATTTTACAACATAAGGAAAATTCGGACTTACTTTTCTCATATAACTCTTGAGCCTGTTGGATGCTAAAACATATCATTCAATAAATCTGTTAACTATTTATCAGCAGATAAAAAAAAATGTATAGATTTAAAAAATGTATAGATTTAAAATATTCACGACAGTGTCACAACTGTTTACAGACTTGGCTTTGCCTGGACTTCATGATCTCCACCTCAAAGGAGTTTGGCGGCATGTTTGGACATTGTCTAATAGAATTTGATATTCAACAAGGCACCTGATTATTGTAGCTAATTGATTCATAAGTTTTGACAAAATACAAGGTGGTTCAAAAATATTGTGGTGGAAATTCAGTGGTGTGTACTTGAGGGCGTCCTTTTGGACGTGTAAAGTAATGGCGTCACCTTTGGCATTATTTAAGGCGGTGCTGCGAGCACTCATCGCTCTTCTGTACCCAGTAAGCGTAGGGCCCACATCAATGATCGTCTTTACTAGTAAGAGTTGAGTACACTTTGACGCTCTCGACACACACTACTGCTCCACCAGCTCCGCCTCTGCAATCCGAGAGTCCGGATCCGACCCTGGATGAGCCCCATAAAGTTGAGTCCGAGTTTGAGTTATTTAAGTTGTTGTCTCCAGTAGTAAAGTCTGTCTCCGGTTACGTAATCCAACAGATCCAAGGGGACGGGCAACCGACCGCCCACCGCCATCGCCGTCATAAGCCTTGCTGCTCGCTACCACATTAAGAGCACGCAAGTGAAGAGAGGTTCCGCCATATTTGGTGGCAGCGGTGCGATTATCGTTTTTGGGTAATCATTTTTGGATCATAGTTGTTGGAAAAATGGATTGAACAGGACAAATTCTTGGTGACTTAATCCTGCTACTGTGACTGCACCGTCAGCTAACCGTGGCTTGGTGATCGGGGGCTGAACGAGTGTTAGCACCTTTAGTGTGACTGTGAACTGTAATCAAATACTGCCAGCGATGGAGTCAGACGACGAAAAGTTGATAAATCAAGATCCCTTTACAGGCGACGTGAATTTGCAGGAACATCTTGGACAGTTTGAGTCATGTGCAACTTGGAATGGTTGGACGGAGAAGTAAAAAGCTCTTCGTAGAAGAGCTAGAGGTGTGATAAGACAAAAAGATGAGTGGATGAAAATTACTTATGAGGAACTAGTGCGGCGCCTGGAGGCTATGTTCTCCGGACAATCGGAATTATACTTAGCCCAATTACGTGGCCGGCAGCAGCGGCAACAAGAAAGTATACAGGATTTCGCACAGATTATCAGAAAAGTGACTGATAGCGTCTACGTCGCTTGATTCGGTTGGGAGAAAATTTTGTTGCAGAATATCTGCTCTAGACGCCCGGCCATGAAGTAATTGTCTTCGACAAACTGACAAACCCTAGAAGTGCTGATGGATTAGGAGTAGTTGAATCCGTAAAGCAAGGCAAAATTGTTGAATTCTGAGTATTGGTAGCCAGAACTGTTGTTGATAGAGATCAATTACATTCGAATAAGGTGCCAATGAGAGTCTTCAACCCAACTTTGAATACAATAACGGTCAACAAAGGATCATGTGTTGCAAAGATTACTCCGGTCGTGTCATGCGAGAAATTACAAGTACAAAATTCGGATGAAGGACCCGACGAGATTATAAGGAAGGTACCCTCTCATTTGAAAGAACTATGTAATGCTAGTATTAATGAACTACCTGCTCCGGAAGATTGTTGAAAAATTGCCGCCTTACTTATTGAATATCAAGATGTGTTTACATCCGGACACCATGATCTTGGGAAGACATCAGTAATAAAACACATCACTAAGACTGAATCGAGAGCAGCAATGAGGCAACGTCTTCGAAGAATGGCGCCTGTACTCCAAGCCGAGACCGACAGACAAATACAGGATACAAGATATGGTAGACAGGGGAGTGATAGAGCCATCTACTAGTCCGTGGTCGTCGCCTATTGTCGTTGTTACCAAAAAGGACGGCACCAAACGTTTTTGTGTCGATTAAAAGAAATTTAACTCTGTTACAGTTAAAGATTCATATCCGATTCATCGGATCGATGAGACTCTGGATTCACTCTCTGGGTCAAAATGGTTCTCCACGCTTTGCTCCGGATATTGGCAAGTGGAGGTGGACGAGGACGCAAAACAGAAATCAGCTTTCGTTGTGAGAGGAGGTTTATATTAGTGAACGGTTATGCCGTTCGGATTGTGCAATGCGCCGTCTACATTCGAAAAGCTCATGGAGAGGATCATGACCGGATTACATACAGTGGGAAGTGCTGCTGATCTACTTAGATGATATACATAATTGTGTTTGGAAAAACTGTGGAGGAAGAAATCCAAAGACTCCGCTTAATAGTGTTTCAGCGCCTGTGGAAAGCCGACTTGAAGTTGAAGCCGAAGAAAGGTGTTATATTTGGGCCATGTTGTTAGTGAGTCTGGGATTAGCACTGATCCAGAGAAAGTCCATGTGATCAAGGAATGGCCGACGCCTAGATTTTAAAAAGTACAAAGTTCCACCTCTGCAATCCGAGAGTTCGGATCCGACCCTGGATGAGCCCCCATAAAGTTGAGAACTCTAAATCTCTTTGTGTCCGAGTGTGAGTTATTTAAGTTGTTGTCTCCAGTAGTAAAGTCTGACACCGGCTAAGTAATCCAACGGATTCAAGGGTACGAGATACGGGCAACCGACCGCCCACCGCCATCGCCGTCATAGGCCTTGCTCCTCGCTACCACATTAAGATCACGCAAGTGAAGAGAGGTTCCGCCATATTATGTTACGGTAAAACCGTCTGACGAAAAAAACCCGTTTTTCCGAAATCTTGACCTACATTTGTCGTTGCTTTCCCTTCCCTCGCTTACCCTTTTTAGATGACCCATAAGAAAGAAGTATGATTTTGGCAACCAAATTACAGAATGTCACATTTTTTTGTGGTCAAAATGGCTCAGTTGATGCATTTTTTAACGTCATTTGGTAGGAACGTTTTTTTTTTCTTATAGGGGGCAACGAAATAGGTACTAGTAATATTAGTACACTCTAAAATGAAAAGAGTGAACAGTCACTCTTTCTTAGAGTGATTTTTTTCCCTTTTCGAGTGAAACCCTCTTGAAATGTCACTCTTTTCGAGTGAAAAAAAATCTATCTACGAAAGAGTGACTGTTCACTCTTTTTCATTTTAGAGTATATCATTATGCGGGAATTTAATATATCGTGTCTTTCCCATAGGATTGACGTACATGTAGTTCACAATATCTTAAAAGTACAATAAAAACAGACTACGTAAAATTACATATAGAATAATAGCCCTCAAAGTATTTTTTTTGTCATTTCCCAAACCAAAATTAAAGTGTTTTTCATATGCACTCCCAAAAGTTCATGTTTTTTTACGGTGTCCGATCCGACCAGCACTCCTATTCAGCTTGTGTGATTTGAACGTCTAGTCTTATTAAAACTGAAAAAAGAAATTTAGTATAGTTGTTATCTACTGTTCTATCAATTTTTTAACTGAATTTCAGTTTCATCAAATGAGTTTGTGGTTTTGTTCAAGCAATTTTTTCTTTGCATTGTCTTAATTCAATTTTGCCCGGCACATTAGCCCTCATCTTACACCCAGCGGGCACAAGTTAGTTTTCAACGTTGAAACAACGTTGAATCAACGTTGAAATTTCAACTCAACCATTTTTCAACGTTGAATCAACGTTGAAATTTCAACCGTTGTCATTTCAACCATTTTTCAACCTCTTTTCAACCTATGGTTGAACGTTCAACCCGTTTTCAACGTTGAAATATAACCAAATCAAATTTTCTTAATTTCTCTTTTTCTAGACTGCATATGAAGTTAAACTGAGTTTATCATAAAAATCAGTTAAATCATTCACATCTTTACAAAATAGGTCAAAAACATGAATGAAATTACATTTGGGTCATGTTCAAAACCTAATAAATAAGTAATTTTTAGGTCGAAATATTTTTGCACTTTTCAACCCTGGAAGTTGAAATTTCAACGTTGATTCAACGTTGAATCAACGTTGAACGTGCCCGCTGGGGAGGAAGGCTTATAAAACACTCATTAACACTTGATAAGCCCTGAATCCCAGTCCTTATCCTAACTTGCCCTGGAAGTCTTTAACTATAGAATCCAAGATCTCAAGATCTTCATATCTATACCTTGCTATTCCTTTAAAAGAATAAAGAATGACACTCTTTTTTCGCTGTTTTAATCATATAAGCCCCCCTCCCCCTCCCGTTTGCAATTTGCTTCCCTAATGCATTTAATCATAACAGTACATATGGATTTCGTGTTTCATCCTTAATAAAACTGTTGCTCTATAAGATAAACATCGTATATATGAAATTGAGTCAGACACTTTTGCCCTATGGAAATATTTGCAAATTTGATCATGTGTAAACTTTGTAATGAAAATACATTTCACACATTTATATTATTTCCCTAGGTTATTCTTGGTTTGATGTTGTAATTTTGATTAGAATTTCATGGTGGCTGATGTAAACTGTTTTGTTTTAAGGGGCCATGTTGATATTTTTGTATTGCGAATCAACTAACTAACTAAATCTTAAATGTGATCAGTAACTATATGTAAGTAAGAATTACCGTAGCATATGCTATTACTTTGAACGTATAACCAAGCCTTTTTTGTAACACGTCAAACCATGAGGGGAGGTTGTCGCAACCCAACATTTTTTTGGAACGGAACCCTTTGCTATCAATAGAAAGGTATGGTCCTTCCCCATCCAATGATAGTAAGATCACAACAATCAGTCAAGGCGTTACGGTTACGTAATTATGACGTCATAAAGTCTTTCAGGTCGAAAAATAGGAATTTTGTCAAAAATGGTCACCAAAATCCAATGTTTGCCATAAAAGTTCTGGGTTTTTTTCAAATAAAGAAGGAAAGTGATAATTCTAACATGCCCTGCAAGTTTCAGCTTCATAGCATGCATATATTTTTTCAAAGTGGCTATTTAAACATTTTCCAGGGTTGCACCCCCCCCTACACCCCAAATTTGACTGCCTACCCTTAAAAGCTCTTAAACCCCACGTTAGGTGGTACCCCCTAATTTTTTCATCAAAATGAGCGCAAAGGAAAAAGTAAAAGAGATTACCCAAATGCTATACGGGTCGGTTGCTTTTACGTTTTTTCAGTGCTGCAGGGGGAAAACACCTTAGGGGTTGCACAGTGGTTATAGACGAGGGTTAAACATCAGTATACTGAGATTTGTTTTTCATGACTTTAATTGGAACCTTTTACAGATCATTTTGACATTTCTATTTAAACTGGATTGGATTCTCAGCAATTGCGTGTGCAAGGGTAGTTTAGTGCAAAGTTCGGATATCTGGACGGCTTAATACTACTTTAATTTCTGAAATCTGTGTTCTGAAACCATTTTTTTGAGCTTCTTAGATTACAAAACCCAGGAGCTTCCGGTAGGATTTTCCTCCTACACTCCTGTTGGGGCTTCTCCTGGACCTTAGCAATTTGCTTTAAATGCATGCTGTTCAACATACATTATTTTAGTGAAGTGTATTTTGCTGGTCTATGGGATAATTATTTAGTGGTGTGTGCCGTGCAAAACTACAGAACTCATGCGTTGTGCTGTTTTCAAGTGCTTATCTCAATTTTCAGGTATATTTATGAGTTTCTCATCAATATGATTATGATTTTGAATAAGCTTTAAACAAACTATTTCTATGAATTATTCCGATATTCGTGTTGTGGTTAAGCTTTTTTGTAGTGCAAGTGCATTTAAAGGAGCTTGGTCCGATTGCCCCAACTTTTAATTTTTTCAAACTTTTTGAGATTTTGGTATCAAAATATTGTCCTATTTTTCTCATAACCCATGTGAAATTTCACGGCTGAGTTATATTTTGGAGATATATATGAAAATGTGTCTTATTATGGTAACCATAATTAAAGGAGCTTGATCCGATTTTTCAAAATTTTGTTTTCTAGGTCATATGAAAGATGATCACCCAAGAGGTCTAAATTTAAAATTTCAGCTGAAAGGTCAAACGGTTTTGATTTTATGGGCATTTTTGTATTTCAGACCTTCCTATATGTTACTGTATAGAATTAATTATGGTTACCATAATTAGACACATTTTCATATATATTGCCAGAACGGAACATAACTCAGCCGTGAAATTTCACATGGGTTATGAGAAAAATATGAGCAATAGTTTGGTACCAAAATCTCAAAAAGTTTGAAAAAAAGTTGAGGCAATCGAACCATGCTCCTTTAATTACATACAGTAACATATAGGAAGCTCTGAAATACAAAACTACCAATAAAATCAAAACCATTTGACTGATTAAGCTGAAATTTGAAATTAAGACGTTTTGAGTGGTCATCTTTTATGACCATGAAAACTAAATTTTGAAAAATCGGACCAAGCTCCTTTAATCAAGACTATTTCAATCATGTATAAATGCTGTTGGTCAGAATTTCTTGACCTTTTTCTAATTGCTTGAAATCATAACTTTAAACTTAGCACATGTCCATCTGGATTTCATCAGGCTTCTAGATGTATGTATACACCAATACCAGATTACATCAGACCAAGACAACGCATAACCAAGCAATCACAAAACAGATTCATGAGATTAAGCTCCAGTTCCGACAGCTACAAGAACAGCTTTTTCACCAGAACTCTAGGGGACTGGGATGCGCTCCCTAGCAACATCATTGAGCTGCCCACATTAGAGCTGTTCAAGGGAGCCATCAACGCCTGAATAAATGGACATTTTTTACTCGCACTTTGTAAATAAGCACCTAGCACTTGACGTGTCCACCAAAGTACCATCTGCGACACCACCACACAAACCCTTGTTTAGTTGCTGAAAGGCGTCATCGAGTAGCAGCATAGATATAGATAGATATATCAGAGGGGAGCGTGGCCGAGCGGTTAGAGCACGGGTCTCGTAATGCAGAGGTTGTGGGTACGGGTTCGAGCCCGGGTGGTTTTCGTCTCCTTGTTTCCTTGGGCAAGAAACTTTACTCAACTTGCTCTATGGTTCGGAATTCAACTGACCTGTACAAATAGACTCCTTAATGGGGTATGCATGTCATGCAAGTACTGTGTATCATTGGTTGATTGATATCCTAAGGCCTGTGTGAGGCTAACAACCCTGGAGAAAATTAAGCTTGAACCGATGCATCATATCGGCCATCATATCGGGCCGATATTACACCCTATCGGCAAAACATCGTATCGGTAAAATCACCTGTCTTTGCCGATGAACTTTATGTTTGGATTTAAGCCTAGCTGGGCTAGGCCACGTTTTTGATCAGCTGATGATGCACTAAAACATCGGTATCGGATATCATATCGGCAAGGTGACAGATAAAAGCGTGGCCTAGCCCTATAGCTGGGCTAGGCCACATTTTTGATTAGCTGATGATGCACTAAAAGCGGTGCCTAGCCCTAGTCACTCGTCGTCGTCGTCTTCTTCATTGTCGTGGTGGTGGTGGTGGTCGTCGTCGGTCACTCTTGATGGTATCAGAGTACTGAAGGAAACTTCTGCCTCTATTTGCTTTACTGCCTGAAGGGGTCCAGAAGGTCAGGCAGAGGATTGGTTGGTCTGTGGTACGAATGTAGTAGGCCTAAACAGCGAAACATAAATGGTGTTGTCTGATTGTTGATGATATTGGAGGGATGTTACCATATACTGTGGTGTTTGGAATATGGTCCTTCTAACTGATGTTGAGTACCTTCCATAAGAGTTTGGTGTACATAACAACCGTTAATGCGTGTGCTCTTCCATTTTCTTGCTGATAAACCAAGTCTATAGTAGGCCCTACTTGGATTGTTTATAACTGGTTCACCGTGGGACAATTTTTGAACTGTCAGGTTTTCATCAGGAGTATCTCTGACTTCAGAACAAATGATGTAATGAAACTTATAGGTCTTCACTAACCCATAGGTGACTCTGAAAAGAGCCATCAAAGTCACCTGTAGTTATGATGAACACCCATCATCAAAGTGTATCCTATAATCTAATGTGTAGTAAAAGGATAAACCATATTGTTTGATATCAGTCATGACCTAAATTTAATAAAAAAGCCATAGCATAGTAATGAAATAAGGTTTCAGCTTCTGGTTGAGTTTTTAACCCATGCACGTAGTGCCTGGGTTCATAGAACCATGATCATGTCTATCTATCTATCTATCTATCGGTCTATCTATCTATCTATCGGTCTATCGTCCAACTTTCGTAAATATGCTTCTTCTCGTATATGCTTCGACGGATTTTCGTGAAACTCGCACAGGATGATCCTTGGGTAGAGGGGCTATGGGGGTGTTCACGATTTTGCGACCCGAGGTCATCAGGGGTCAAACGAGGGCGCTTTCCAAAATTCTTTAAAACGCTTCTTGGTCTACAGATTTCGATCGATTTCGACGAAACTTGGGTTGAGGCATCCTTGGGTGGGGCTTCCTTCGGGTTGTTCAGGAATTTTTGATCGGAGGTCATCCAGGGGGTCATTGGGGTCAAGAAAGGTCAAATTACTAAAAAAATGATCAAAAAT
>JXSR01S000706.1:0-14842 GCA_000969725.1 Ophiothrix spiculata | reverse complement strand
GAGTAAATCAGAAACACTCTAGAAAAAGTATCTAGAAACACTCTATTTAAGCGTCAAAGCAAAACATCCGAGCCCGGTTTAAGTCACGCCTGCTTGAATGTGAGCTAATGTGTTATGTGTAAGTGGGTCAGTGGTGTGAAATATCAACGTTCACTGCCCAGATACTGGGTAAGTGAAGTATCTACTATAAGATGAAAACAATACACAATCTTCACATACTGGAACTAAGTGGAAACATTTGGTGATAAAGTTTAATGTTTGTGGGGATTGTGGTAGCCCATACTAAAAAAGAATATATTCTACATTATATGCTTTTAATGAAAAATAACTGGAATACAGGAACACTAGGGACCAGACAGCTTTGTTGGTTGTACACAGGTAACAATTAATATTCCAACTAGGCCTACAATTCTCATTTTTAACTGGGTTAGAAAATCTCTGGAAATATTTGGTGATTTATCTTAATGGAGTGGGACGATAGTAATATTTTCAAGTCAAATTCAAAAAAAACCCTCACATAATATAAATTATCTTCCTGTCATAGTTAACTTTAAATCTTATTTAATGATATGAGACTTTGTTGGTAACAAGATGTAGTGAATCAGATTAAAGCATCTAATCACATATTAGAGTAGCATACTACTGCTTTTGATAAAAGGTTAACTAGATGATTTAATTTGTCTGAGATAATCAAGTCGCAGCTTAATTGCCACCTGCTTTATATCCTTACAGTGAGGAAATTGTGCTAGGTATGACCTTTAAAACATTGATGTGAGTTAAGACCCACTTTGATGATGAAGTGAGATAATGAGTGATAAATTTGAGCCTTTGCAACAGTTTCATTACATATCACTATTTTAATTGGTTATGCACTGTCACCATGTAGTACTTGTACTACTTCTATGTATCTCAAAATGTGTTCTTTGCCTGGCAGGACTTGTTGTGTAGTGGTTATCTTGCTTGCCAGGTTCAATTCCAGGCAAGTTCACTTTTGAGAGGTATTTTCCCTATGTAGGCCATAATAATGAATAATATACTTATTAATGAATGCAGTTCATAACCTTCTTTCTTCAACTTTATTTAATTACACTGCATAGCGCCACATCGACCTTACTATTTTAATATGATTAATTGTTGCCATTGTTTGTTTTTGACATTTTAATTGAGACCGATGATTGATTTTAAATTACACAAGCCATACATGTGACCTCTTATCATTTTCACTTTTTCAAACATTTGCAAAGACCATGTTACCAGAATTAAAATGACACCTTATTGAACTTTACTTGGCATCCAGAAGCCAACTTTACGATTCGTCAAAGGTTGTCATTGAGTAAAAGACAAATCTGAGATATACATTCAAAATTAGTAACCCCAATGTTTTCTGTTGATGTTCCTCAGAATATTTAGATATATTTCATATTTCCATTCGTTTTCTTAAAATGAAACTTTGCAAGTGTTTCAAAGCAAGCATAAAGATTGTGAATCTGCCAAAAAATCACATTTGACAAATGTTGATCTTAACATGAATTTTCATGTGTAGTGCAAATTGAAATTTACCACAATTGTGATGACTCACACCGAAAAATGGTGACTTTGCGACAGAACACTTTTCAAGAAACAGCAGAAAATAGGAAGCAAAAAATAATGAAAATAATAAGAATTCCCTGCAAATTTTCTGTTGTAAAATGTGATTGCCTTGTTCAATTTCAACAAGTAAGGTGTCGTTTTCAAGCTTAGAAAATGTTGCAACAGATGAAATGATAAAATCAAAATTGATATCATCTGCAAAGTCCCCTCTTTCGGGGTGAGCCATCACATTTATGGATTGTAGAAGATAGACACAAATAGAGAAGAGATTCATGAATTTAACTGATTGTTTTTATGTTAATGAACATTGGTTTAAGGGGAACGTGCATCAAAAAATTGTAAATCTATTTCAAAATGAATATTAATCATTTAATTTTGATGTAATTGGTGAACCAGGGCTTTATTTCATAAATATTTAAGAATATTCCTAAGTTGGTCTGCAGAACAATAATCATTCCCAGATCCAGAAGTATTGTAGACTTTGATAACAATTAGCTTCATTTCATAAAGCAACTTTGGATGATAAATGTTAAATTATTATCAATTCCAAAGTTGTTTAGAAAATTTAAAAAAAAATGTCCCTAACTTTAGATTTGATCTTAATTTGACTATAAAAGGTCAAACGTCAACTACCCACAACTTCATCTACACAGGACAAAGGCAGAAATGTTTAAATCATTCAAATAATTTGGTCTTAAGTTGAAACATTCTTGTTCTAAAGTAACTTTAGAAAATCTTATTTAAGAATAGCTCAATAGCTTTATGAAATAAAGCCCTGATCATATATAGTATAAAACTAATGTAGGTTAAAAGCTATTTCACTCTTCATCAAGTGACAGCAAATAATAAGCAACGTAGATAAAGATAGCGTCACAGACCCAGGTATAGACTTTGCCTTGGGTAGCTCACAGCAAATTGACACTGTCAGCCCTGAGTAAATTTGTTAATGTTTAAAGAGTTCCCTCAATCATGTGTAGAGCCTAATGGTACTGGTACTAATTAAAGGTGAAATGATTTTGATGTAATGAAAACCTCACCTCCTTTCTAGCTAAATAAAAAGAAGAGTACAACATATGCTGACAATTTGATTTGATTCTGACCATTCGTTTTCCATTTTTCTCATAACCCCTGTGAATTTTCACGCCTATATTATGTTTCGTTGAAGAAATATGGTAAAAAAAAATTAATGGAATATTTTGTTAACAAAAATAAATATCCAATATGTTTCTATGGGTCACTTCAGACACATATTTTCCTGTAGCATTAATTTGGCTCAAGATATGAGAATGAAACTTTACAATTGCTTTATGTAGGTGATGACTCTTCATTCAAACATGGAAAAAGAGTATATTAAATATTTCTCCAGATCGGAATACCTACCTTTAAGCATTCCAATATCTCCATAGACTGCTGTGTTGTAAATACTTTTTACAAGATTTTGTAATTTTAAAAAATGACACTCTTTGACACTCTTTCCTAAAATGCAAGAACATTTGCAAGAATGGTTTGGGTATTGTAACATATACCAGCCTAGGATTCTTATTAACTAAATAACTCAGTTTTGAGTGACCTTAAGGATAAAATGTGGATCATGAATTGCCCCTTTAAGGAACTTGCAGTTCTTGCAATACCTCCACATTATGAAGCAATACTAGAAGATCCTATGAACAGGGTATCCCCATATCACCCATTACTTTTGATTTTTTTTGACATTTTGATTGACTGGGGTTGTTATGGTATGATATTCATGGCCATGAGAATATTTGGCTAAAAATTGCTTTTTTTAGTTATGGCAATTTGTTTAATTAAAATTCCAGAACCAAAATTGAATTCAACTACATTTTTGTCTTTACAAAACAAGCTCAGAGGAAAAATGCCCTGAAGTTCTCATATTTTTCAATCTATTTCTGAACTTCAATTATCAATACAATAGATCAACATGGATGATGACTTTGATTAGATAAATTAAATGGAGATTTATCAAAGCAAGTTAGGTAGCCAAAAGCCATATGAACTACTGAGAGTCACATACGGCATAGATTAAGGCTGGGGTAGACCTTCAACTAGCATAAATGGTTTTTGTACTCTAACTCTCAAACTAATTGCTTAGACAATATAAAAGTATAAATTTTTAGAAGTGGAATTTTACCCTGAACATATTGGTGATATCGGTTTTTGACCAAAACTGTCGATTTTGGCAAAAATGCAAAAAATCACCATTTTCGCCCCAAAAAATTCTGGAAAGCCCAACTAAAATTTGCATTTGTGAAACGTTGAACTGTTTTGCTTTTTGGAATCTAGAAACAAATGTCTAGGAAAGGTTTTCTCAAATTTTTGCTTTTTATCTTATTTTTTGAAAAATTTCCAAAAATAGACAAAAAATGCCATTTTGGTGGCAGCGGTGGGATTTGTTTACATTTTTTGACCTATTTTTGGAATTTTTTCAAAAAAATAATATAAAAATCAAAAATTTGAGAAAACCGTTCCTAGACATTTGTTTCTAAATTCCAAAAAGCTAAAAAATTAAAAATTTCATGAATGCAAATTTTAGTTAGGCTTTCCAGAAATTTTGGGGAAAAAAAATACAGTTTTTGGCATTTTTTGCCAAAATTGATATCATCATCATCATGTTCAGGGTAAAAATCCGCTTCTAAAAATGTATACTTTTATATAGTTTATGCAATTAGTTTGAAAGTTAGAGTACAAAAACCATTTATGCTATTTCAAGGTCTACCCCAGCCTTAAGATTAAAACTCGCTTATTGGCATTTTAAGGGAGATTTTCAAAATAGAGTGTGCAGAGCTATACTCAATGTAGTTTGGGCAACAGTACTTTCATATTCTTTAAATTGTACAACACTTTATCCACTTTCAATGTTTCTTGGTTTAGATCAATTAACCAATTTTGCCAGATTGAAGAAATTTGCCCATTGGGCAAGCTTGAGGTTAAAAACACTTGCTTTCCAAAATGTGCCAGAATAACAAAACAGTACATATGAAAAGGTAATAAAAATTCCCTTTAAAGGGAAACCAGCACCCAATTTATTAAAGATTCCTATGTTTAATGAAATTGAAAGAGAACATGTATCAAATAAGTGTTTTTACATTCTTGATAGCCCTTGTAGAATGTATTCTGCATGTATTCCTGTAAGACAAAAGGAATGCACTGTCCACATATTGAAACTACCAGGAAACAAAGTTCAAACATTAGTCCAAAAAACAATGAATTGCTTATGTGGTCCCTTTATATTCCTGAAAAATACCAGGAATACAAGTTGGAAAATTATTTTCACTCATTGAAACTACTTGGGAAAATTTTGCAATAAAGTTCAATAGAGTGATTGAGATAATTCTTACCAAAAAGTAAAACATATTCCTTGTGTAATCCGTTGTGATTCTTTATAGACAACAAAAAGTTTTAAACTTTACCCAGAAAAAATGGAGCCAGGAACGTAATTTTATTATGAGATACTTATGGCATCTTTACATAGTCAATATGCAAAATAACACATTTGTCCCACTTTTACCCAACTATCCACAGACCGTTATTTATTGTAGGGGTCCGCTCTGTTGAAAAAATCAGTGTTTGTATTTCAATGAAAATCAACAGTTTTAGGTCAGCCATGTTTAATTATACTTCATTGAGACGTCATTCAGCAACCAATTTACATAATTTTGGTATCAATGAAAAGAAGAAATCATACCCTTTACTATGGTATCAAACAACTAAACTTTGGTCATGTCATTAAGATGTACTCACTACGGGAATTTTGCGCTGAAAATATACGCTGAATTTTTATTTGGCAGTCTGAAACCTCTCTTAAATGTGACCCGTCATATCAAAAGGTACTTTAAGGGTCCCTCTGACAAAATCTAGATTTTACCGTAACTTTAAAGAGACATTTCTAAGCTTTAAAATGATACCTTGTTTGTAAAATTTGAGCAAAAATCCATGAAGATATGATAGAAAATGCAACATTTATTCTTATTATTTCTGTTGTATTTTACCTTCTTGTATTGCCTATATCTAAATATATGCCTTGCCGGTATTAAGGTACCTATTGATATGACGGGTTATAAATTTGAAATACAAAGATTCTATTGTACGTTATAATGAGCATTGGTTGTGGAAATTATAAAAATGTGGGATGGACTTATCCACAACTGATGCTCATTATAACATATTTTTTTTCCTATTTTTTTATCTCTACAACTGATGCTCATTATAACATATTTTTTTTCCTATTTTTTTATCTCTTGATGTAAGAAAAAAAATAAAGAAGCAAAAAATCTCCTGAAAACCTAAAAAACAGAAATGCGGCAAAAAAACCTATGTGCGTGGGAAGCTGAGACAGAGTTCTTTTTTCTTTGGCCTAATAGCCTAGTGGCCTCAAGTTTGCCCTATTCAACCATTACACCTACCTTTCTTTGATCTTTATGGAAAATGAAGTGGCAGAGGAGCAAATTGAAATTTGATCTATAACAATTCTCAACCAATGATTGAGCCACCTTAGGCCCGGTGCAGACTCCTCTATCGTATAGAATATTTTGCTTAGAATATTCTAAATGACGTAGGTCATCGAATAAAACTTCTATGCTGACGACGAAATGACGTAGGTCATCGAATAAAACTTGTGTTTTATTTGATGACCTACGTCAATTTGTCGTCAGCATAGAATATTCTAAGCAAAATATTATATACGATAGGGGAGTCTGCACCGGGCCTTACACACATAATACTCTTCTTGCTGTTGTCAACTGTTAATTCCCATTTTATGATACCAGGCTTGGTTGGTAACAAGATCTACAGAATGAGATTAAAGCACCTAATCACGGATTAGAACATCGGACTATTACTGTTAGTGAAAGATTTAAGTAATAGAGAAAGGCCGAGTATCACAACTTTCGTGGAAAATAAAATCTTCCGAGGCGATAGCCGAGGCATGTTTTGTTTTCCACGAAAGTTGTGATAAACGAGGCCGTTCTCTTACTTAACACTCACCTGAGACCGATCTGTTAATCAATCAACTGGCTGTTTGTTACACTTGAAAATTCTTACAAGTCTCTATGAATTGAATACAAGATGATTCAATACAATCAATATTCGATTCATTTGATAAGTTGACTCTGTCTAATAAAGATGTGTTCCAGGGATGTGTGAAGTTATAGGCCTACAATGTTGTACTGAGAAAATACTGGAATTTATACCTAATGATGGATTTACATGCAGTATTGTATCTATTTGTAGAATTGCTCCGTTCTTGATAAAAATGAATTGAATATTACCATTGAATGGGAAAATTTTGTCAATAAGACACGATCATGTACCTCCACTGGATGTATAGTTGCTTTTGGTGTCATTTACTTTCATCATTGGATTTATTGTAAACACCATTGATTCTTGTGTCGACAGATGTGAGCATTTTGCTGAATGTTCTGCTTCACCTGGGCAGAAATATGTAAGTTTGGATTGAACATTTCTTAACTCCTAGGCCGATTTTATCTAGTAGGCCTACAGTCATTATAAAATATTTGAAATCATTAACATTTAATTGTTAATTCCTCTAATAAAATAACATAATTGATGGAGGTGCATCATATGTAAGTAAAACTGACAAGATTTCACCCATGCCTAATGTTGAGTAAACCAAAACAATGGTTATAAAATGGAGGGGGGCCATCCTAGAATTGTTTAAAACCAATATGATTGGTACTACTATCAATAAACAATAAATATAATGAAAAAAAATAAAAAAAATCCTTATAAAAAGAAAAGAAGAGAAGAAAAAATTCAAAAGGAGAAAAAAGTAAATGGTTTGAAATTAATGAAAATATGGGTGTAATTTAAAAAAATCTCAATTGACATTTTTAAACTGTTGTTTATGCGTTATATTAAAGCAACATTGATTTATAGGGGTGCCGGGGTCAGGGATTTGCTTTTATTTCCGAGGTAAAAATTAGCCAAAAATAACCCTAAAATTGGAATATTCATGATCATTTATATTTATGACCAATTCACCATAATACATTTTCTTTACATTTATCTTTAAAGCTGGAATAGGCCTATTAAAATAACTCTGCATAAAAATTGAATTGATTAAATACACATAAATTGTTACAGCCTACAAATACATGAAGAATACAACATGAACGCACGCACGTAGATTAATCAAAAAATGAAATAACATTAAAAATAAAATGCAAAATAACATTGCACTAGTCCGTTATATTGCTATACACGGTAAGCCTACAAAATAAATGCTGTAATGTAAAGCTGGTAATAACATTTAAATTTACCTTAGCAAATTTTATAATTGTTAACAAAATATTCCTTACAAAGCCTGTAAATTTTCGTAAATAACTCTCCATTCGTGTATTATCACGAATGGAGAGTTATTGTATTAACGCTCCATTCCTACAAAATAATGGAGTTAAAACACAATAGGGTGAGGTCTCAGGTGGGTGTTAATTGGTGTTAGCAAGTGGATGATTGAATTTGCCTGAGATAATCAAGTTGCAGGTTAATTGTCTCCTGCTAAATCTTACAGTAATCAATTATATTGGGTATTAACTATAGAGCTTAGATATGAGTTACGAAGGCTTTGATGGTAAGTTACTGAATAATGTAGATAATGAATGACAAATTTGAACCATTGCAAACAGTTTCATTGCATATCACTATTTGCAAAAACTTGTATGTAGTTTTTTCGAAGGTTTTCGTGACCAACATATTCCATCCTACTACAGAACATATCCCAGTACCATCACATTTGTCTCTTTAATGGCATCAGCGAGACCATCTGAAATGATTTTGCTCTCAAAATATGTTTTTGCTGCTCTTAAAATTTGAGAAAGCATTGCATTTATGTAGTTGCACCAATGTTCGTATTACCGGTACTGTAAAAAAGAGATATGTATGTATCATATTTGTAGTTTTAGTTCAATTGATATTCATATGCTCCTCATGTAAATCATTGTCTTCAATTTTTATATGTAAAGGGCCTCGGGCCTTATATAAAAGCCACACAGGCACCAAATCAGTGCCTGGTGGAAACATTGATGTCATTATTTTGAATTGACTTCATTATTCTTGCACAGAGGTGCTAACACTTAACTCATTGTGTGAAGATTTTTTTAATATAATGAAGGTGTATGCCAGACATAATGTCAAAGAGGAAAAACACACTAAAAGATGACCTTTTGAGCTGATTGGATCTCAACCTTTTGACCTGGATGTTGAAAAAAGTATCATATATATGCATATCATTTTTGTAGTCAACTATTTGGTTTGTTATTTTTACTGAAATCAAATAATAAGCCGTCCTATTTCAAGAGTGTTTAAATCTTTAAAAAAACAGTTGAATTTGTTGCTGTTAGTATATCCGAAAGATCGTAATACAAAACACATACTGTTTGAAAGTGATTTCACTCTTCATCAAGTGATAGCAAATAAGCAATGTGGATATAGATAGCAGCACAGACTTTGCCTTGAGTAGCTCATAGCAAATTGACACTGTCAGCCCTGAGTAAATTTGCTAACGGCTTCTAAGGTTCACTCTATCATGTATTAGCGTCAATATCAAGGTCTTTCAATACTTCCCTATTAGATCCAGTATTCATCACACTACCAACATTTCAATTATGAATTCTATAGAGTAGATCGACATGAATGTTGACTTTGACTAGGGAAATTGAAAGGAGATTAATATAAGAAAGCAACGTAGCCAGAGGCAATATGAATATGTTAAAGCAATATACTATTTGGATTAAAATTAAACACTTGCATACTGGCATTTCGTAAGTGACCCTACTGTAATAGCTACAGTGTTGTAACATACTTCATGTATTTATTCATTAACTGCAAAAAATTCAGCTTCTTTTAGAATAACTAAAACATCCACTGTTAATGATTGCTTTGCAACCAATGATCTCATTAAATTACAAGTTTTGACCCTGGATGTTGAACAAAGTATGTATATGATTTTTGTAGTCAAATGTTTTGCTGGTTACTTTTACTGAAATCAAATAATTACTATTTCAAGAGTGCTTACATGTAAAAAAAGTGAATTTGATACTATTTATACATCAGAAAGATCATAGTACAATACATATATATTTTGAAAGTGATTTCACTCTTCATCAAGTGATAGCAAATAAGCAACGTGGATATAGATAGCAGCGCAGACTTTGCCTTGAGTAGCTCATAGCAAATTGACACTGTCAGCCCTGAGTAAATTTGCTAACGGCTTCTACGGTTCACTCTATCATGTATTAGCGTCAATATCAAGGAGCTGGCAGGTCTTTCAATACATCCCTATTAGATCCAGTATTCATCACACTACCAACATTTCAATTATGAATTCTATAGAGTAGAGCGACATGAATGTTGACTTTGACTAGGAAATTGAAAGGAGATTAATATAAGAAAGCAAGGTAGCCAGAAGCAATATGAATATTTGAAAGCCCTATACTGTTGGATTAAAATTAAACGCTTCCTTACTGGCATTTTGTAAGTGACCCTACCATAATAGCTATGTAGTGTTGTAACATACTACATGTATTTATTCATTAACTGCAAAAATGAAATTCATCTTCTTTTAGAAAAACTAAAACGTCCACTGTTAATGATTGCTTTGCAACCATTATACAACCCATGGCCTCATTAAATGTCATGTAGTAAACTGTATCTTCATGAAATATTTTGATAACATCAGTTTGGCTTTTAGTTAGTAATTTTTCCCTTCACTTATTGCTTAATTAGAACCCATTTTTAGAATCAGAACTTAATCCTTCATATGTATAAGTTTTGCATAATTCATGACTTTCATTGAAAAACATTTCACTTTTGCTTCTAAGCAGCATCATTTTTTGTCTTTGGCTATCTAAGTCAATCCAAGTGGTTCTAGTATTTTTGATGTCTGCTTGAAGGTCTTGTCAGAGTTTGTTCCAATCTGTAAAATGAAAAATGCCTTTTGGATGGAGATCCTTCCCACAGCAAAATATAGCAGCTTTCCATACCTAATTTGCATATGAAAAATCTAGGAAGGAGGTCTCCGGAACATATCTGATCCAGGATTTGCTTGGTACTCCTGGAGACTAATTAGAATTGCCTAAAAAGTATCCAGGTGATTATGCAGCTGCTACCTGATGTATATGAGTAACCAATCAATTTTGACTTTTTCTATATTTTCTTATGACGGTTGGTGGTGTCCTTGTGCTACAATATGTCCTAGATACTTTTAACACCTTTTTGTCAGGTTATGTTGATGTTAACTGAACTGTTACAATCTTTTTTATTAATTGAGAAATGCCAAAACAACAATTTTTCAGATTTTTTCCCTGACAACAACTAATGATTTAACAATGATAGGCCAAGTCAAATTATAGAAAAGATTTTTGGTTAAATTTTTTATCAGCTTTTTTTCATTTTTGATAAATCTGTTACCAATCAGAATGCAGGACTTGAATCTATGTAATATATAAATATGATAACATTTATCTTTGATCTTTACAAAAATGTTTCTAAAAAATATAAGACATTTACTTGGCCAAGATAAAGTGATATATCTCACCCATATGATCTGCTTTCCCTCACGCATAATATGAATAACCTCCTTCCCAGAAGCTAACCTGTAATTCCCATTTAACATTGTTTGAGACTTGTTGGTAACAAGATTTATAGAATCAGATTAAAGCATCCCGGGATCTAGTCACAGATTAGAGTAGGAGGCAATTTATGTTGATGAAACATTAATTGGGTGTTAGTAAGTAGGTGATTGATTTTGTCTAAGATAATTAAGTTGCAGATTAATTGCCTCTTGTTTTATCTCCCTCTGTTCATGTTTTGTAAATTATCTCAAATAAAAGGATTTAGTTTACAGAAGTTCACAAAATTCTAACTGACAAAAGGAGTATTGAATTTTACCTCACAAAAGAGACATGTCAATCAAAGTCAGTGGCGTAGCCAGACATTTTCATCAAGGGGGGGGCAAGGCAGAGCAAAGATATTTTGAAGGGGGGCAACTCCCCAAATGAGTAGACACAAAATGGTACACCCCAATGTTTTTTATCTTAGTTTCTTATGTAAAAAATAACGTTTTTGGTCTTTTTTTAAAAAAAGGAGTAAATTTCCTTATTTTTAGAAGCAAACGGAAAGCATTACTCAAATTTGGTTTGGATAGGGACAAGCCTCTGTGACGTTTGATAATCCAACCATCCAAATACCTTTTTTCAAGAAAAAGGAACCCATCCATATACAAAATCATTCAAATTTTTAGTCCAATTTATTCAAAAACTGCCATTTGGCACAAAGTTTGGAAAATTCTGAAAAGAAAACCAATCAAAATACCAAATTTTGCAAAGAAAAAAGACTGCTTCAAATACCATATTGCCTGTTTTTTGCAATTTGATTTTCAGTCATGTCCCGGCCCCATAACCCCTTTTGTACTTTAGTGGCCCTCCCCGGTCCAATAACCCTTATCTCAATCTGTAGTTTTCTTTAAATCTGATCTGATTTTTCAAAGCTTTAATGAAACCTTGAAATATCAAAATTATTTCCTGTAAAGTCACATTTCCTGATTGTAACCATAGTAACATCATTTTGTTACCGTTCAATTGGCCAGTGTTTAGTAAAGATTGCACGTTTTATTGGGATTGCTAGCTAACAATGCAAGGTAATCCAATAAATACAATGTAAGCTACAGAACATTTTCATTTCAAAGACAAATGTATCCAGTCGCCATAGCAATTTAACGCTCTTTAGAGAAGACATGACAATTTCTTTAATCAGGGTGTTATTGTTCAGTCTAGTTTCGTGTTTTATTGGAATCACAAGTATCTGTCAAGGCTAATTCAAATTGGGGAAGGGGCACCTTGAAGTAACACTGTGAATAAAAAGGTACTTGAAAAAATTGACATGCATATCCATATCCAATTTTCACATTTAGTAGGAGGGTCAGATTTAAAGGGGTAATCTATGGTTGAAAGCCTAATCCCTAATTCACACCATCCAAATTCATGTTTGTAGCTAATTTTGATATATTTCACTGATATTAGAAAAAAATATGAATCCTTTCTTTGAACATTCTTTTTAAAAATAAAAATGAGAAAGATTTCATTTTTAATTTTTGCGAGTGCTTGGCTAAAATTGCAAAACAGTAGCTTACTTTTTCAAAGATTGTAAAGCTTGTTCCTAACTTTTAAATGAGTAAGCAAAATCAAGTCGATATTTTCATAGTATACATCTCCAAAGTAGATGGAAAAGAGGTGATTGAGGGTTTAATCACATCATGAAAGAATCTTTAGCAAGTAGCTGTTTTTTGAATGATAAACACTTTGTCAGTAAAAACTTTGGATCTACTCTATATGTTTCCATGCTTATAGCCTGTCTGATGTTTCATACATATTATTATATTCTGTGCATTTATTGTAAAAAATTAGAACTTAATTTTAATGGTAAATTATCCAATGTTTTTATAACAAAGGGCAATTGAAATCTTACATGATGTTTCTCAATTTTAAATATGGCAAAATAAAGATATGGCAAACCATTTTGATGCTTGGATTCAGAATTTTTTTAATGCAACTGCTAAATAAAATACAACATCATCTTACATCTTATTACATTTATCATACATTTAGAATACATCTACATGGTCTCCCAAAAGTATTTCTGCATTATTTAAAACGTTAAGAAACCTATTTTTTTTTTATATAAAACGATCTATAATCATCAAAGATTCATGCTTGTATAGTTGACTTTTTATTCAAGATATATAAATCAATGTTTCTTCTGATATTTGATCTTCCATTACCATAAAAATGGCTGATTTCATGGGCCTGATACAAATACACCTCAAGTACAAATCTTATTAGAATTAACTTAACAATTATAACCTCAATATCACCATGCAATTGGATAGAATGTTTTCAGGTTTTAAGTTTTCAAACAAATGGGCAGAAATGTATTTAAACTCTATTTTTATGCACAGGCTAAAGTGGTTAATGTTCATTTCACACCATATTTTCAAAATGTATTGAGTGCAATTCTGCTTTAATTTTATAGATTCTTATAAAATATAGATTCTGTCATTTTTTTTTTGGAAGTCAGATAAACGCCTCTAAAGTTGTAGCTTAATAAAGGTTTTGTGTGCAAAGACTTTCCGGTGGCAGTATAGTTCAACTTTAAATCCTGATGTGGCAATAATCTTTTTGCAAGCTTGTAATATTATTATTGTTAGCAATTAACGAATATCTTCATACTCTAAATTTCCAAAAAGTTAATTTTAACCATATTTGGATTTGAATAGATTCTTATGATCAAGATTATAGAATATATGACTTAAATCAGTCAATTTTATTAGTATATTTTGCTTCCAAATTTTATCTATTTTACTAGCCAGGAGTTGTAGTCAAAATGTTTTTGATACACCAAGATTACAAAGAACAAATAGTAACAAAAGATTTGCAGAACAATTATGACATCTAAAGAAACTTGCAGTACGTGTGTATTTTTCCCAATATTTTAATCATTCAAGTAGAATTCAGATTAATTAAATATTCCATTTTGAGAGCACACATGTCAACTGAATTGCATTGCATGTATTGATATCATGAATTTGAAGACAAATCAAAATGTGATTGCAAGAAAGTCGTATATGCAATGGCTGCCATAATTTGTCTCCTTTATGTCAGTGGCTCTTGAAAATGTTACAGAGTGAGATCCCTGAAGATCCATTTCAAAAAGGCACATTCATACCAAACAAGGTCAAAAATTCACTTTTTTCCTTTTTTGGTCATTATTTAACCTTATTTGGCATGAATTTCAAAAATTTGGTCAAAATCCTTAAAAATAAAAATGACGCAACATCTGAATGGGCGTTTTAAATAAAAATTCCAATTCTGAAGTCATTTTTTTAAAAAATTGTTATTTTTAGCTTGGTTGGGTCATGGGTCCAGAGTTCTGAGCAAGACATCAAGGTCAGAAAAGCACTGGCATGGAAGCATTGGCGGCGGAAGGTTGAAATTTTAGGGGGGGACGGCTAATTTTTTGAGCAAAAATCGTCGGAGGAAAATTATGATATTTTGTAATGCACGCAAAATTATGATGGAATGAAATATAAATTAACTAAATTAAGGAGAATCTAGTTTTTTTAAGATCATTTTAACCAATAAGCAGCATCAAATAAACAAACAAACAAACAAACAAAAAAAAACCTTTCTAGGGTCCCAACAGAATCTCATTGTAAATCCTG
>JXSR01S000703.1:182679-201534 GCA_000969725.1 Ophiothrix spiculata | reverse complement strand
TTTAGTAAATTCACATTTTGTTTTATTAGTAGAAAGTATTGGTAAAGGGACACCTGTATGAAACAAATTGTTCTTTATAAGCCTTGAAGTACAAAGTAAGTAGCAAATTAACACATAAACTAATATGACCATAAATTAGTCTGTATTTCTCGAATCATAACAATGTACGCAATCTTGTTGAATATTCAAATGAACTAATGTTCAAAGTTTGTCCATGTGGTAGCAACAAAATTAGCCAAAAGTAATACCAAAATCATGAAAGATTCATACACAAAAATATTTATACGGTGTGATTGGTCTTATCAATACTATTGAATCATTGCTAGTCTCTAACACAATATACAAACACCCATTCACAATGTTGTATGCTATGGAGTCTGTTTTACTTTGTACTTCAAAGTTTATAGAGTACTGGTCTGTGTCAGTTACTGTGCCAAACTCTTTCACTGTGATATTGATGTGAGAGGATCATCACATCATCACAGCTAATCTTCCTAACTGATGCCCATTTGACACCTGGGTTGATATTGAGGAGCACATGAGAGCTGGTGTTTTGCTCAAGGCACCACAGTAGAAGGTTTGCACGTCACAATACGCACCTTTCACATGAACCCTTTTTCTCCTGTTTTTCCTCCGCCATGCTGGAGGAGTCGGAGCGTAACAAAATGCGCTGTAACTGATGATTTACTACATAAGATGATATGAAATTTTGAATGTACTGAATAATCTTGACATTATCAGGTATGATTTGGCATTGTGGTACTGCGAGTAGAATGTAATGTTATGGGACTTTATTTTTGCTGACCCATTTGAATAACGGGAAAATGGTGTTGTGAGGACTATATGACGTCACGTGCAAACCTTCTATATACTTACCCAGTCTGTAGTGTAATAACTCTTTTGACTATTAACACCTGATGATTACAGGTGAGTCGCATTTGTCAACCTTTACAGTAATACTACCTTAGATCCATTATCGTAATATCGTTTACTCACAATAATTCTTGTTCTTCACTAGGCAATGAATGTATCTCAGAGCAGCAACCGGCCGGTACTAAGTAAAGACAACTTCCTAGAAATGGCTAGCGATGTCTACTTGAACCAGGTAAGCATTATTTTAACATAGCTGTCGAGAGTTGAGCTAGTGAAGAGTTTAGTCAGGCCCCTGACACTTTATCCCCCATATATTTCATAGCTCATTTGATTACTATTTCTCAATAGTCGCTGGTTAACATTTCTTTGCTAATCACGTGATCAGTGGCTCCAGTTAACGAGGACACACAAAGAATAATCCTGCTCAAATATCGATAAATCCTGACATACCAAAAGAAATCGTCCTTTATGTGTGTTACGCTTAATCGGGTATGTGTGCAGCATTCTTCATCGTGTGTCCTCGTTTTTGTCTACATATATTACATTACACGAAGTGGAAAGTAGGCTAATTGGTGCCATGTTTTGAACTCAGTATCATCTCTGTTTCTCTGTGGTATAATGTCAAACATTGGGTTGGATAAAGAGTTAAGTGTCGGAGAGTTATACTGCTCTCATAATTATTGTACTTTGTACCTTTGTCGCTTGTTTTGTTTCACACTTTTGTAGCTTTGCAGCTTCTTGTTACTTTGAAAGTTGAATTCATTTCAACTCGAAAAATCTTGCCGTGCGGCAAAGTTTTGTCGATATCGATTATCTCAGCAACATGTGGCTTTGCCACTACAACAACTGGAAGCAACTCTCGAAAAATCTGGCAGAGCAAAATTTTTTTGATGATATCGGTTGTCCCAACAACATGTGGCTTTTGCAGCTACGACAACCGGAAGCAGCAAGTTTTTGCAAAAAATATACGTCACGTAGCGACAAAGCTACAAAACTATGTGAGTATGAAAGCAGTTTTAGGCTGATTGAAGGATTGTGTCTCACGTCATGTGTGTGGCTGAAGCAAGGGATCTCATGTGACTTGCGATTGGGATCCAAGATCTTTCTTTATTCAGTTCTAAATGTAGAAGGAAGACATGACTACTTGGGGAACAACCTGCAGAAGCTAGTATGGACTGAAAATCAAATGCACATACAGCGCCGGACCAGGAATACAACCCGGGACTCATTAGTGTAAAGCGAGGAAAGTACTGCTGCGCTAACCCACTCCCCAAAAAAACCTGATCATTCAGTCCAGTGGAATTTCAAGCACCCTCCCAACTTAGTCTTAAGCACCACCGCCTAAGCTAACTTTCACTAGGAACTTACATTTCTGAAGGTGTTAACCTTATAGATTGCGTTACAGACTAAGACTGCTACAAAAATCCAACAAATCTAAAAAGATATATTAATATTTTCTTTTTTCTGCAGATCAAACCAATAAGATGACAGATGTCATGTGACAGCGTATATGTGTCAATCTTTGTACAAATATTTGACCTGTTGTGTGTGTGAATACCTGGCTGCCTACGGAGTCCTGCCTATGGAGTCCTTAAGGTAGGCACTGATGGTATCGATCAAAAACCCTTGAATCATGGACATATATCATATGTGAATATAATTAGTCACTGATGGTAACGATCAAAACACCTTGAATCATGGAATTAGAAAAGGACTTTGTATTTTTAACCTGTATTTAAGAACTGTATTTTTGATAATTTATGGATGAGATGTGAAACATTCCTGCTTATCAAAGTAAGTGTCCAGATGACCTGATTCTAATATGTGATGGCTCACCCCGAAAGGGGACTTTTTGCAGATGATATAAATTTTGATGTTATCATTTCATCTGTTGCAGCATTTTCTACTAAACTTTAAAATGACACCTTACTTGTTGAAATTGATCAAGGCAATCAAATTTTACAACAGAAAATATGCTGGAAATTCTTATTATGCTGCCTATTTTCACCAGTTTCTTGAAATGTGTTCTGACGCAAAGTGTCCCTTTTCACGGTGAGCCACCACATATGTACTAAATATTTAGCTACCTGGATGGATCACAATCTTCATAAACATATTAATCATGTATGGTTGAAACAGCATCATGCCGATAGAAACAACTTATATGCCGATAGAAACAACTTATATGCCGATAAAAACAACTTATTTGCCTATAGAAACAATTTATATGCCGATAGAAACAAGTTGTATGGAGATCAATTCATTAATTGTTGTTTTTTAACTCGGATGTAGTAGTTTTTTTATGTTTAGGCAAAAAAAAAAAGTTTGTTTGTCCTCATCCGACCGACTGTCAAAATTTGGCCTGATTGTGTGCTTTATAAAGTTTTTTTTTCCAACTCTTATTTGAGGATTTTCATACAAAAATATACAAATAATCGCTGATAAAGTCTTCAAATCAGAAAAATATGATATGAATTGCCATGAACTCTATTTACCAATATAGAAGACCTCTTAAGAATCAGCAGTATATTGTTCTTGTAAGTTGAGTTTATTTTGTGGTCAATTTTTCCATTCTTTAAGTTGAGTTTCCTGTACATTTATTACAAAAAAAAATTATTAAAAATACTACCGACTGACCCTACCATTTCTGGAGCCGTTATGGACAAACAAACAATATTTTTTTGGCCTTAAGGTGCATGGTGTCAACCATTGTTTTGAAAAGTTGCGAAGTAACAAGAGTTCCAAAACAGTTTTGACTGGTACCACAGATATACAGAAGAGATACCGGGCTCGCCGCCATTTTTATATCGGCATTTAGACAAAATTAGGGATAATCGCATTTTCCAGAAGTAGTGTCCTAACTTGTTGCAATTGTAGTTGTTTTGGCACATTTTTTGCATATAACGCGTGCTGGTTAAATCAAGCTGCACCTAAATGATGCATTCATTTTTGAGGTTTAAGAAGACGCACAAAAACAAATATAGCCCCCTCTTGTGGTCAGTCGAGATTCGGCTTGCCTCGAGCAGACCTGAATACCCCTAATTTGAGCCCCGTGGCTGATGACACCATTACAAAGTTACAAAGTTAGGTATCTCCCCGCTATATCTATGATGTGTACTCAAAGTCATGAGCATATACTTTGATCATCACTAAATAGGCGGGAATTGTGAGGTTTTTCTTCATCTTCAAGTAGACTTTATCCTACTTTCACGTTCGCCATAGGTACTGATGTTGCGAGTGACACCTACGAGACGCGAACTGTGTTTCCTGCAGTTGGACTGTGTACAGCCACACACATGTTTATCTGTATTAATTTGCGATGTAAAAAATCCCACCTATTTAGTGTTGATCAAAGTATCGACGGGGACCTCCACTACCTTGAAACTGTATGCTCATGGAGAACTATTCATGATTGCTTCGAACAAAATAGAAAAATGTTACCAATTATTGCTTCTGGTGAAATGGAGAAAAGTTGTGCAGAAAGGATTGCCGAGTTTATAAGCAATTGAAAGGTGGCATATGTAACCAAAAGGAATTCAATTTGTCATTCATAACAATGGTTTCAAAGTGTCTGTTATGGTGGTTGCTCAACATACAAAATAAAATTTAAACTGCATGATTTCAAATTTGTAGTGCTTGAAAAATTTTGTGGTGAGCACAAACACCCGATATTTGTATTGCCATGTTGTGTCGGTTGCAACAGCACATCATACGTTGGAATGATATCAACATCCCTGGTACAAATCGAGTACAATTCTAGTAAAAGATTGGAATGTGCACGTTTGGAACATCATTCGATTACAATTAAAGTACAATTCTAGTACAAATTTTTTGTTCTAGACTTGTACTTGAATGATGTTCCAAATGTGCACATTCCAATCTTGTACTAGAATTGTACTCAATTTTCTCCAGGGATTTTTCATAACGAACCATTGCAAATGTGTTGTGACACATTCATAGATTAAGAGCAGAGATACCAGACACTCCACCATTTTATACCAGCATGGGGAACGTAATGGGGTTTTTGATGTATCACATCTAGCCATGATGCACTAATATTGAAAACATGCTCACACTTTGTGTGCACGTTGGTGTAAATTATTATTTGCTTGGTTTGTCTTTACTCACAACCCAATCTCAATGCCTAGAGGTGATATTGATAATAATAATTATTATGGTTTTATTTCAAACTCTAATCGTGACCTGCAGGTCAAATTGCTAGAATGTTTACATTATTAAACACACTGAATCAAACACAATGCAATTTCTAGGTCGCAGCTTAATCAGCGCCAATATTGCAACATTAAAACAACTTTTCAAACATCCACCGCATGTTCAATGAGGATAAGGTGCTTTGCCCAAGGACTCAACACATTGACACAAGTGGGGCTCGAACTCACAACCTTTGGATTACGAGACGGGCACTTAATCCACTCGGCCACAAGTTCAGGAACCGAGTGTACCCAATACCTCCAATTTGAGCTCCATAGCTGATGACACCATTACACACATTGCTAAATTGCAAATAAATTGCTCAAAAATAGCTCAAAATTGCAAATAAATGGTCGTTCTGCTGCATTTTTATGCTACAAAGCAAGAACTATTCTGAAACAAATAAACAAGTACCATCAAGGCATCTGGGAAATTCCAAAGTAACGTTTGTCACTGAAAAAGTGAAAAAAATTGCTTTTAAATGGCTACAGAACCTAGCATAAACGTAACATTATATCAACAAGTTTGTTGTTAATAATGTTTTCATTGGTGGGGTCAAGACATGCAGGTGTTTTTAAAAATTTAATTAATTGCCAAAACCCTGAATAAAGTTCATGTAACATTCCGTAACATTGTGATATCGCACAGAAAGGGTGTTTTGCTCCAAATGACTTCAAAGTAAAAGTTCTCTGACGTATTTGAAAATATTTTACTGTGCTTCACACAGACGATTGGTAACATATTTACAAATATTTCATAAAAGTTTAGGAAATTCTATCATCAGGATTTCTTTAAATGTATTGTTTGGTTTGCATAATCCTGCATACCTAACCAATAATAGCAAGGGATGGCTTCAAAACTCAACCGGTGGTTGTCTGTCGGTTCTGGCGGTTGGCTATTGTTTATTCCGGTTGAACCCCAGAACTGGTGCACCGGTTAAGTTTTGAAGCCGTCCCCAAACAATAGCCAAAATTCACAAAAATAAGTGATATCAACAATGTAATTCTATCATTAAACATGACTGTTAGTAGATGTGTGTTGCTTTCTACAAATTCCATACAACTGGTTAAAAGTTTTATTATCATGCCACTGGTGGCGCATTTCTGATAAGTGAAATGTATATCAACAAATAGCAGATTTCCAAGTGCCTTACAGTCTGTTGGCGCCATTAGTTACCAAAAATGGTGTGAAAAAGTTATAGCTTTATTCAACTGATCATGGATTAGTTTTACTCAATTAACCATAGAAGAAAACAAATTGTTTTCATTCATATCATATCATGTGATGATTCAAATTGGCCCTACAATAATGGCAATGCAATGCAATCTTGAACTTGACACTTTATTTTATTAATTAAAGTTCATCTTAACAAAACCAAGGTTGTAAAAACACTTTTGATGATTTCAAGTGTCATGGTCGACTCTCAACTTCAGAATGATGGTAAATCCTTCTTCTGTGTTGGATGTGACTTGCCAATAGAGGGCTCACTCCTATCCAACACTTAATTAATTGTGTGTTAGCAGTTCATATCAAAGTCTACCTGAAACTGACTGCATTCCATTTTTTTCACTTTTAGAAATTGACTTGACTATATGAGTGGTGCTCTGGCAAAATGGGCGGAAAGTCACGTTTTTCAAAATTGAGTTTATGGCATATTCTAATTCTCTATAATCTCAGCTTTCGATTGATATATAATATGTCATACTTTCTTTCTACAATCTTCATTTGCAGAACGAAATACAAGGCAGTCCACTCAAAATCTGACAATAAAAAATTGTGCAAATCGATTTTAACGTTACTGATTACTATAGTGTTTGATAGCAAAACGCGATCAATTACCCCTGAATATTTGCACTGGGTTTTATGTCAAACAACAAAATTTGATCTTTTTACCATGTTTTTACTTTAGCAGCCATTTATTCAAAATCTTCAATCGTGACTTTCCGCTCATTTTGCCAGAGCACCACTCATATGTATTATGAATTGTCTTTTTTCTGAGTGTGGTATGACTGCTTTTGCTGCAAGACCAAAATTACTTGACATCAAAAGCACAACAATTGTAAGGGTTAATAAAAAAAAAAAATCAAATAATTGTAAACATTGGCTACTTTGTAGTAGTGTTTCAGATATAGCTGATTACATAATGAAACTAGGTAAAGTACGGTGCGACTTGAATAGGCATGGGACATGGCTTCTGATTCTTCCATTCAAAACATGTTTATAATGATCAATGTAAGACGGCTTTGTTAATCCATCAACATTTTTGACATTCTAAACTTTTTTTTAGCTGATAATAATTTATGTGAAAAAGTGATCATTGCCCCAAATAATAAGATATGTTAATCCAGGGACTTGGGAACATAGCAGGGTTGAAATGTGTCACAGATGGGGTTATATTGCATACCATAGTTCAGCATGGGTTTGGTGTGTTGGTTTTCCCAGCATTGTTTTAATCAGAGGGGTTCAAAATCTAAGGGAATCACCCTTTTTAACCCCCTTCTCTTTATGGAGAGATATGTGACCCGCCATATCAACAGGTACCTTAAGGTCAGCATAGTAAATTACAAGATACAGGCCATTGAAGCTGAGCATAGTCAAAAATCACATCCAAGATCAATTTCTAATTTCATCAGAAATGTTACCTTTGAAGTGTATTGTATCATATTAATCAGGTTCCAGCATCCACAATATAGGAAAAAGGTGTTAAAAACCAAGATAAAAATCCTCTCTCCATTCGAGTATTACTCAGTACAAAAACTTTAAACTCAAAATTCTCAGAACTATAGTTTTCCAAATCAGCCTGAAACCTTTTACCAATTTGAATGCAACTTTGCATCCCAACATCTATTAACCAAAACAAGGTGTCAATTTAAAGCTAAAAATCTCAGCTTTCAGATGAGACCAACAATTAAATTTGATCTTGAGACCCTTCAGTTTTGTCTCTCCTGAACATAGTGAGGAAGAGACATATCAGTCACGTTTCTGTGTGCTGTGCTCTGTCCACAGCATATATCTGGAACCTAAGAGCCTACGGTAATGAAATTTGGTGACATGAATGGTCTCAGGCTAAACTTGCGCTGCAAAACATTTTTGGAGTATGGTCAAGGTTAAAAGGTCATTTGAGGTCAAATTTTTAAAATGTTTAAAAAGTTGACCTGAGGTCAGTTCAAGGTCAAAAAGTTGACCTGAGGTAATCTGAGTCATTTTAAGGTCATGACTATAACTCATGACCCCCATGGATTAAGCATCAAGGTCCGTCAAGGTGAAAAGGTCATTTGAGGACAAATTTCCTAAAAGGTCAAAAAAATGACCTGAGGTCATTTCAAGGTCACAAATTTGACCTTAGGACATTTCAAGGTCAAAAACTTAACCTTAGGACATCACAAGATCATTTCAAGGTAATAGCAATATCTTATGGCTATAACTTGACAACCCTTGACCCCACATGAACCAAACTTCTTTAAACCCACATGGAACAAACACCAGAAAAGTGGCCATTTTTAGATCAGTAATAAATATTTCTAAGAGGTATCTAGCACCATCATCAATTTGTCTAAAAAAAAAATAATCCTTGTGATCTACGGCTATCATAAGCTATCATAAGTGAGGGGGTTGTAAGCTGCTCTGAGCAGCTTGTCGACCAAATAGGATGAATGTAAAAATGTTATTCCAGAGTGAAAGAGTCAAGGTACCTTTTATATGACGGGTCACATATGTAAGTGTATATCACTATGGGTCAATCTTAGACACATTGCCTGAAAGACTCCTGAAGCATCATTTTGGCTCGAAGCTTGCTTGCAAATCAAACTGCACATTTGCTGTAGGTAGCTCCTGACACTTCATTTCAATATGGCAAAGGTTTCTCAACTTTCTCACCAGATCAGATCAGATTACCTATTTTTAGATACATTGAAATTATATTCAACATTTTCTATATTAACTTACAATGCTAGCAAGGTCATTGAGTTGGATAATAAAAATCCCTTAAAAGGGATGACGCATATGCCACGCATATGATCCTTTATTTAAGTGGTCTTTTTTAGTATGGGAGGTTATATATCAGGTGTAAGAGTCTGATTACCGTTAAGCAAACAAAATTATCAAATTATTAAAGCCAATTCCTGAGTAAAATCACACGGACTGTAGTCCGTGCGTAATACTTAGAACCCAAGTTCGAAGTCATTTTCTTTTAGCAGTTGTAGCTCTATCAACTTCCAATTGGCAAAGGCATCATGTGGGATAGGTTTTTAAACCACACCTGCATTTTTTACCAAGTTTGGATTATTGGTTTTCAAGATACAGTCCATTATTAAAATAAATATTGCTTCAAAGTGGTTTGTCCACGATAGCTTTTCACTCCTTCTGACTTCAACCTGCTAACTTTGATGTGCAATCCATTTTAGTACTCTAAGGGGTGCACCATTGGATTTCCAGGTGGGGAGCAGGAAGTTTTTTGGAAAAAAAATTCCCCCTCCACAGGCGACATAGGACACGATTTACTTGATTTAGGCTGAGGGATTTCTAAACGCAAATTTAGGATACATTGTACGTGTATCGCAATTGACAGAGCCCGAACTATGCATTGAAAATATTGCAAAAACTCCTTTTTTACATTGATCAAATAAATTACAAAAGTAATGTTACTCTAAATCCGTTGGGGTTCACACGTGAAGATTGAAGACAAAACCAAGAAAAGTGTTCGTGGACAAACAACTTGGTAGAAAGATTTACATAAATAACTGTATCTTATGACCTAATGATGCAAATCGCATCAACATTTTAGGGATGGTTTAAAAGAAATTCACAATAATTCCTTTCAAAATAAAGTTGATTGAGGTACAATTACTGTCTGAAAAGTGACCTTGAACTTGGGGTTCTAAGTTTTTTGAATCACCCTGTAATTGTAAACAATGTTTTTACTTTAGTTTGATTTCCCATCAGTGCCCTGAACCATGGTTCCGATGGGGACATTATTTAGTATTATGAATACTAGCTAATTTATTAATGCCTTTAGGC
The DNA here is from genome assembly GCA_000969725.1 of Ophiothrix spiculata. Taxonomy (NCBI): domain Eukaryota; kingdom Metazoa; phylum Echinodermata; class Ophiuroidea; order Amphilepidida; family Ophiotrichidae; genus Ophiothrix; species Ophiothrix spiculata. The sequence continues at coordinate 191,433 of JXSR01S000703.1, read as the reverse complement.
TGTCTGTGGAAGGTATAGTGTATTACTGTAATTGTATTAATTTTTTTTGTTCTTTATTTTACCATTTGCCTTATTAAATGTATCATTTTATCATTATATTACATTATCATTGTTTCGTAACTTATTGTAAACAGGGTATAAAAATTGTTCAACCTAAAGTTGATAGTCATTGTAAATGTCAATTGTTAATGAACAAAGTGATCAAAAGACTATTACAATCAATACAATTACAATGGGGATATGTGGTTTCAGCTTCTGATATATATATAGATATATTTTAATGTATTACTAAAGAAGAAATATTTATATTTGTATGTTACCATTCATGTGAATCTTTTGCGGTTTTCTATAAAATAAAAAATTTGTATAGATGGAGTCATGAATTGGTGTCAAGTTTCAAGTCAATAATTTCTGTGTGACTTATGTGACAAAAGCCCACCTGACCCCTCCCTGGTACTGGAAAGGTGGGAATAGGCATTGCAAGAGAAGATATTGTGGGTATCCCATCATGCATTGCTTCCTATGGGTTATTTTGTACAGGAAGTCATGTGAGTAGTTAGTGATGAAACATACCCAAAATGCAAGATTACAACAATTCACATTGATTTGTGGACATTTCATCACTAACTACTCACATAATTTCCCATAAAAACAATCCCATACGAAGCAATGCATGATGGGATACACACAATATCTTCTCTTGGTCATTGCTATGGCCACAAATAGTTGCAAACAGTTTTGCCTCCAAGGTTAAACTAAGGCCCCCTTTCAAATGTGAAAAATGGCCTACATCATGGGAAAGGGATACATTTTCAACAATTTCCATTTTGCTACCAATCTTTCATTTATTCATTATTCGTAAAAATGTATTGAAGTCTGTAAATAAAAGTTGTTCAGGTAAAACTGAGTTATTGTACCTCCGGATTTCATATAGGCCCTAGATAGAATTTTTTTCATCTCAGGTTTACTTAGGGGTGCACCATTAGATTTCCAGGGGGAGCAGGAATTTTTTTGAAAAAAAATTCCCCATCCACAGGCAGAAGAAAATAAAATCCCCCCCCCCCCTGAACATAGAATAGGCAGAAAATCAGTAATTTCCAGGGGGAAAAATCACACCCGAATGGGGCGTGAATAAAAAATGTCAACCCTGATCCCAACTTCTAATGGTGCACCCCTTATTAGGTAGTGGTCATACCCTCAAACTACTGTGTCAAGCAGAGACTGATACACAAGGATGATATAATTAACTCATCATTTTAATTATCATAAGCCTAAAATATTTCCCAGGGCTGTCGAAAACCCATCACCTTGTGTCCTTGACATTCTAATATACTTTTAATTAAAAGCTCTTACAGAGCTCTGTGTAATCCAATTAGAAGAAAAGGTTTTTGACTTATCAACCTATCAAATAAGAGATTTTGATGAATGCTCATATTTTTCTCATAAGCCCTGAAATTTGTTATGCCTAATATATGTTAACTTAAAGCAATACTATAAAGTGTTAAAATGAAGCACCCGGCCTGTCACCCATCATGTTTTATTTTTTAGCTTATTGGGTTTGTTTTTTAATAATTAATACCCTTCAAACGATTTGGCTTAAATATGCTTACTTTTTCTGTTATGGGCCATTTGTTGAATTGAATTCGAAATCCCGAAATTAATTCTACATGTAGTGCAGGTGCTTTTTTATCCATTTTCCGGTAGCAAAAATAGATAGTCACTTTAGGCTGTTTTTACTCAAAATAATTTTTCATCGAAATCTTATAGTATTGCTTTAAAGATACATGATTAAAATCTTCTCAAATTAAAGCAATTTTGTAAGATTTGGTTCAAAAATAAATTTTGAGTATAACAATGCGGTACCATAACTAAGAGCATCAAAATGCATATTATATTCCCTGAACTCATTTTGTCATGCAAAAAATGTGACCTCTGACACAATTTTTAACTGCGTTAACCTTCATTTCCCAACATTATGTTAATATTTAAATAAATAAATAAATACATAGGATTTATAGTAAACTATTCCTCCCTGATTTGTAATTCCATACAGCCTGGTACACTTTACAGGTGTTCGCTGACCACTGTGGCCCAAGTATGCTCCATTCCACACCAAGCATCATTTCAGGTTCTGCGGCAACCTCTAGGGCCGCTGACATCTTGATCAGCCCACATCATGCACCATCGCTGCCTGGATCAGCTCCCTGAGTTTCTAACACATTTCCACAAGACAATTAGCAGTTAGTTCTTTATCCACAGGAATTTCAAGCACACTCAATTTTTGGCACCGACAGGGTTCGAACTAGGAACAGTTTGCACCGCAACTGAGGGCCTTACCGTTTGAGCTAACTTGACTGCTACTTCAATCACTTTACTTGATTATTATAGTCAAAATAGAAATTTATTGAACAATGAAAACCAAAATACAGGTTTATGACAAACAATGTGGCCCTGCACCCTGGATTTCTGTTTACATTGTCCAATAAATTTTTGATTCACATATACAGTGTGTCCCAGAATAAACCTTACAATCTTTGCGTGCAATTTTCATGGGTTTAACGGATAGTACGAATGTATGTAAAGGTTGCATTTTATAGCATATGAATTGAACTTTTAGATACCGTTTGTGTCATTTCAATCGGTAATGTACAACAAAAGTTATGCTTTGTCAAATAATTGAATGTAAAATTTGCTGGTCCAATTTTACGAGTTTGTAAGTTCCCCTTGAATGAAGCTCTATTGGGTATTGTCATTGACCTGTTCACTCAACCGTAACGATGTTTACTTATTTACTACGCACATGCTTTCTTTTATCTATGCTGAAAAAATTAACAAATTTGATGTAAAAACAAGACAGATATGATAAGTTTTGCAAGGTGACTCAGTTTTATTCCATTCAGAAACACCCTTACTTTATGGCCAATAATCATGAAATTGGACCAGACAAAAATTCACCCAAAAGTTTGATACAACATAACTTTCGTTGTATACTACTGATTGAAATGAAACAAACAGTATCTAAAAGTTCAACTCATTGGCTATAAAATGCAATCTTTACATACTTTCTGACTATCCGTTAAACCCATGAAAATTGCACGCAAAGATTGTAAGGTTTATTCTGGGACACCCTGTAGCTCATTGTAGCTATCCACATCACACCAACTTGCATAACATTCAAAGTTCATAATGATGTTCAGTCATTTTTGTTTACTACAGTAACCATAACAACAGACATTCAACATGAACTTGATTTTCATCTTTAAATGTATTTTTGGAATAATTGATTTATTTTCAACAAGTAAATATGCTATAATTAAATATGTGTTTACAATGTAATTAAATTTTGCAATGAAGTTCTATATTTAGATCAAACTACAATGACCGTTGCGTGCAAATATGAGTTTCTTAATTGGTCAAAAGAACGCTTTACTGAAGGACACTTTACCTTTTTTTCAGGTTCCGTGATTTTATTTGATAAACACAAACGTTTTTTACAAAGAATCTATCTTTATGACTTGGAATATTTAACTTAAATCTCCATTTTGAGCATATTAACAGAAACATTTTAACCAACTTATTCATTTAAATTCATATCTTGTGTTTCTGTCAACATTGTTTCTAGTTTCCTGAAGTTTGAGATTCCAAATGTACGCCTGTTGATTTAAAAGTGATTTAAAAATTATTCTTTAAGAAGGTTAAATATACTTAACGGTAACTTTTGATTGCTGTCCAATGCACTTGGCATCTACGAGCCTCGTGAATCAGACGCATTAAAATTGACAGCATGTGCATTGATTTTGTCTCATTTCAATTGCACATTGCATTAACCTATAATCGAACGACTAAAAGAATCTTAGAATTTAACGCTGCACTGATTTTATTGCCTAATTGTACCAGCCAAGAAAATAATAGGCCCCCTATAGGGGAATCTGTACTCATACCATTTTACTTTGACTGACATGTAAATCCTAAAGGATGTCATGTCAGCCATCTCGGATTGTCGCTCATGGAAGGTGAGTTATTGTCCCAGGGTTTTTACAGTTTCACTTGCCACACTTTGAGAGTCTTCGAAACAGATTAACAGGAAAATGGGCATACCTTGGTCAGGGCAAGTCCCAATATACGCTATTTGAATGCGGACATGGTTTGCGTAACAAAGTGCACACGCTGTATATATATGCGCGAAGTGAAGATTTACGCGATCTGCCTGAATATCGGGCCAAAATCGAATATATCCAGAGGTACAACAAGATAACAGGATGTTCACAGTATTTGTAAACATCCTCCTAACATTGGCATTCCTTGATCCACTAAATTGACCAATGATGAGAAGCGATATATTTATAGATTTCAAAGAAATCCAGGGTTGTCATAATTTGTTTATCCCAAGTGCATCTCCAATTGTCCAATTATAATTGTCCTGGATGGAGTTTAATTAAAATAACACCACCTGTTTAGCTTCCTAAACAACAGGTTTTTTTTTTTTAGCCTGCAATTTTTTGATGTATTACCTTTCAGATTTAATTTTCATATGCTACATCGGCCTTGCACCATCAAAAGCATCTTGTAATTAAAGGGACTAGCCTAGAATTACAAACTTAGAACATAGAAATGCTCTAAATAAAGCTTAAAGTGTAGTAAAATCCAAAAATTTACACAGAAATGCATCAATTTGAGATAGAATTAAATTGCAATATATAATTCTTTGATGGTTTTGTGCTATCAAGTATTTTCTAAATCCTGAATTTGTACCTCGGATGGATTTACCAGATAAAAGATCAAACAAAGCTCCTAGAAACAATTCCATCAAAAATGATTTGTTTGCCCATCACTATGCCCATCACAGGTGTAGATACAAGATATTTGTAAGATTTGAAACTAGAAACACTGTTTTCACACCATTTTTTGCCTGAAGGCAAACATTAAAGTTGGTCAAGATTGCAATGTTCTCGAATATTCCTCAATATCATGAAAAACTACTATGATAGGTTATATTACAATAATCATGTTCTATTGATTCATGTCAAAAATATTAGGTAAAAAAGTAATGGGAAGAATCTAGGTCAGACCCTTTAATCCCTATAACATCCTTGGTTATTTTGATGAAACAATTTAGGGGTAACATCTAAGGTGGGAAGGGTAGACTGCCAATGTAGGGCATAACGTTGGAGTGGGGTATTGAGACCTGAGACCACTTACTCTTTAAAATGTCATGTTGCTATTTTTAAAACATCTGCGTGCTATGAAACTTACAAAAACATATTAGAATTATCATATGTCTTGTTCTTAATGCTAAAATTGTTCACCTTAGAGAGCTTCTGAAGTGTATCACTGTTTCCTAGTCACTCCGATGTAATTGCGATGCTGTTGATGCGTAATTGGTCAAAATTTGGTGAAAAGAGAATATTTATTGCAAAATTTGTAATTTTAACTTATTTTCTGCAAAAGCTGTAATTTTCCAATCCAGAAGTACGCTATTAAGTCATAATTGCATAACATTTTGGCTAATTGTCATGATTTTGGTATGCATGGATAGAAGGAACTAGAACTTTTGATAGCAAAATCAACTTCATAGAGGATTTGGTTCTTAAAAAAATGGGGGGATGCAACAACCCCTTCCCTGGGTTAAAATAGCCCAGGTAGACAAGGAATAATTGTGTAGATTACTTTCAAAACTTACATTACAAGGTGGACACCATGCGCGTACACAAAAATGAGTCAAAAGGGTTGTTTTCATGAACAGGCGATGTACTCAAGTACATAGGAAATTGGAAAAATCTAGTAATAAGGGTATAGTTTACAAAAGCTTGGTACTTGGAAAGGGTATGAAAATACGATATTTCCTAAAATGTTGATTTCAACCAAAAAGAACAAACACCGGACAACTTTGTTATTGTTGGTTTGAGCAAATGTGTTGTTAAAAGAGCAATATATAGCCAATATGATAAGAACATCTTATGGAAAACATTAATAAGGCTTACTTGAAAAGGTATGTTTTAAGACTTGACTTGAACATACTTGTTTGTGGAGTAGGGAAAACATGGCAAAATACTTGAATAGGGTAGTATATGAATGAAGGATAATAAGTTGTTTAGGGTCCATTTTTGAAGGTCCATGTATGAGCATGGTGTCCACCTTGCAATGGCAGTGCCTACCCCCCCCCCCCCCCCCCCCCCCCTCTGAGAGTCTTATTCACGAAGGAAATATCCTTTTCACCTATTGTATTTTCATGTACCTGTTCAGTTATGAAAAAGCATTGATCCCCTGTGGGCTGGTATCTACATTAAATACAAGGTGTCCAAAAATTAAATGGACATTTTTTAATGGGTTTTTTAGGTTACTGATTGCATTACGTTTGGTACCAATTCTACAAGTCTCCTATATCAATATATTTATTTAGAGTAGCAATACGAATCTTGGTTTTAAAGTTATTGGCATTTAAAAATGTGCAGTTAATTTTTGACACTCTGTACTTAAAGGCATTAGCCACGATCACCAAAGTGAAGACCAACTCTTCTCAACACCTACTGATTTTATTACATTTTTAGGAAGTACTTCCAACTAATAACTAATATCCAAAGCCAGTCTTGTTGAACTTGAACATTTATAGTAAAATAGACAATTATTTGTGCTTTGAATTTTTCTAAATTACTAATTTCTTTAAATTTAAACATCTTTGTTACTAACTTAACAATATATTTTAGTGGAGAAATCATGTATATTTAACCTTCTTGAAGAATAATGTTTACTTTTAAATCAACAGCCATACATTTGGAATCTCAAACTTCAGGAAACTAGAAGCACTGTTGACAGAACCACAAGAAATGAATTTAGCTGAAAATTGTCTTTTTAGAGCAAGTGATATGATTTTGTATGTTTGTTTTGATTCTATTGAGGTATTTCTTTGATTCAAATAAGGTTTTACAAGTTTTTATACCCAAGTGGATCATGACTAATGTCTTCAACAGAAAGCAGCTGCCAGGAATCTGAAGAACATGTACTGCATTTGTACTTTTTGAGGCTGATATTACCTATCAGCTCTTGACAAGAATGAGGCACCTTGGTCAGTTAAGTTTTTACACATAAAATGATATTTATTTCAAAATACTTCAACTTCAATATTGCACATTCAGGAATATCAGCCATAGTTACTTACAAAGAATGGAAACCAAATACATATATAGGCAAAATAAAAATGATAATACCAACATAAATTAACCTTGATTAATTAACACAACACCAAGCATATTCATCTTTAAGCTTAACATACATGCATTAACTGATATATCTGGGATCTATTTCATAATGCTATTATTAAGTAAAATGTTCTGAAGATACTTCAAAGCAAGAGAACTTTCAACATTGTCAGTTTGGAAGTGATCAAATTTCAAAACTTGAACTAACTTATTGGATGATTTAACACTTATGCCTTTGGCTCATGTAGATCAAATTTTAGGAAATTGACCTTTGACCTATAGTCTAATTAAGATCAGATATAAAGTTAAGACCATTTCTAACAAAAAATTGAACTTTTCTATTTTGTTTTAAATTTTCTTTACAATTTTGCAATGGGAATTCATATTTATGTTTTTATAATTTATTTATCATCCAAATTTGGTTTTTGAAATAAAACTCATTGTACACAAAACCAACATTTCTAGATTTAGGAATGATTATTGCTGCAAAAATCTTTATGAAATAGAGCCCCAATTTATGATACATGTTGTTAAGTTCAAAACAATAATATTTTTAAAGGATATGCTTCAAACAGTCTCATCATCTTTATAGTGACTAACAACTAGAAGAATTTGTCTTCTCTTCTCTTCTCATAAGCCAAATCAATTCTCGTATAGATTCATTGGGACTGTTATAACACAATAGTTATATTAAGATTTCATCTTAACTATCTTTTCCAATGTCACATGTACTCAGGACGTTTTATTGACTAGTAGCCAACTTTCTCAACACTAACGGAAAACTAATGATCATCTGTTGGTAAGTGTTCTTGACAGTTGCCTAATAACCAGGTTACCCAATGACTCTCTTATAAGAGCTTGGTCACAATAATCGTACGAACAGCTTAAGACCATGGATAAAGGAATGCACCCGCACACCAACAACGTCATGTGTTTACACAACCACATTTCTATAACCACAACACCATAGATTAAAGAAAGTCCAGATAGGAAACTTGTCTATTTGCACCCTAAAAATCCGGCTAAGTTAGTGGATTGCGCCACGCGGGCGCCATGTCTGGACCGACGCTGCGCGAGTGCGTAGTGACCCACCTCTGCGTTCAGCATCACGCTACTATTACTTGACTACAACGCAATACGCATCTTACATTTTGCTGCTAAATTTGGCATAAGCAAAGAACAGCGCTTGACTGGCTCGATGCAGCATTCTCAGTCAAATTACCATTTACTTGCCAGATTGCGCACAACACTATACCAGGGACTGTACCCTCTTATACAGTTTCTGTACATGTACTTACTATTAAAGATTACGAGTGCTGCTTCATTGAAGTACTTCCACTGGGACTTTGAAGTCCCCATACAAGTATTCCTAACAGAGTATCAATGTTGGTACACACTTCATAGTAACGTAATAGACCTTTTCAAAATCCATTCGGAAATCTCCGGAACATTGATCACATGGCCATTTTTTCAACCAATCACGTACAAGCTCATTAGTATGCACGATTTTGTCAACAAAAAAGTCCGAAAAATCACTCGCATTTCATTGCAATAAAAG
>JXSR01S000703.1:103183-116267 GCA_000969725.1 Ophiothrix spiculata | reverse complement strand
CGAAAAACGCCAAATGCACACATACTAGCACATATGGTCAATAAATGGCCGTAACAGGAAAAGTATACTTCAAGCCAAATAGTTATATCTACTAAAAACTAAACCATCAGTCAAATAACAAATAATCAAAATTCATGGGTGATAATTGATGCTCTTTTGATTAACTTGGTACCATTGTTTTAAGCTGTTATCATAATTGTTGTAAACATTTAAACAATGATTTTGCTGTTATTTATGATTTCTCTGTTTAGATACCTTTAATGGACAGACTTGGAAGGAGAACCCTGCATTTATGGGGTCTTGCCATGATGTTTATATGGGCAGTCCTCCTGACTGTAAGCTTACTCATTGAGGTAGGTGTGGACTAAAGCTTTATGGGGTCGAGAGGGGAGGGGACAGACTTGCTGGAGAACCCTACATTTATGGGGTCTTGCAATGATGTTTATATGGGTAGTCCTTGCATCATCCTTGCTCCATCTAGTCCAGTACTCAGCATCAGGGCTTTTCCTATGAAACAGGAAACAGAGAATGGGAAGTGACATGTGTTTGATCATATGTACGGGTTCAATGGCGAGTATACAAAGTTGAGTATTAGATTAGTGCTTCATGTACATGGCCCGATTTGTCGTGAGGTCCAGTTTCATCTTACATGAAGTATTTAGAGTTGGGTGAATATTTCATGAGAGATTGTTGTCCTTCGGAGGGGACGTAAAGCCGTCAGTCCCATGTACAGAAGAGTCATACCTGTACATGTAATCGCAGTCAGTATCGTACAGTGTAGGGTATTCTACCCCTGATTGTTCCCAACCCTGTTCTGGTCATTGTAGGGATACCCCTTGTAGAGTGTTTATCACTGTTGGGTATACCCGTGAGGATCACTCCTCTAAAGTGTAATAAGAATTTAAAAAAAAAAAATCTGTTGTCTGAATATTGGAGTTTCACGACTCTGCATGATGCTCAAATATTGATTTTTAGATGAGAAGGGAAGGGAACAGAAGGGAAGGGGAAGGGAGAAGATGAGATGAGATGAGATCAACGTTGACCCATATCCCTTTCAGAGATGACATTTTTCCGTGGATTTGTGAATTTCAGAATTAGAGACAAAAATCTAACCCTTCTGTGATCAATCTTAACTTCTCTGGTTTATTTTTTGAAGGGAGGTACAAGCTTTGAATAATGGTGAGTGGTGACCAACCATATTTTTATTTTGTGCATTCAAGTTAACCAGTGCGATAATACATTTATTTAATGTATCTTATATTTTGCAGGACAAGTGGTCACCAGCAGCTTATATCAGCATTGTGTGTGTCGTCATGTTTACTGTAGGCTTTGCCTCTGGACCTGGTATGTATAGGCCTAAACATAACCAACTTCACTCAAATATAATCCTTTCTCTATCACCAAGGGGGAAGGCTGTGCACTTATATTCAGATGTGGGTATCATGCTTGAGTACAAAAACGTACATGGCAAAAGGGTACCAATGATGAAACTTGTACAAGGTCAGGGTATCCTCCAAGGGAGGTTGGAAGGGTACTTCCAAAATTTATGAATGTGCATGTGCCTGCCAAATTTTGACAGTTTGACCATCTGTATACCTACATTTTACTCAAAAACTTACCCATCAATACAGCAATTTTAACTGAAAATGCACTCAATTTTCCTCATAAATTTTCAAGTATGTGACAATATAGAGTGTTGTGTACTATGATAAGGGTATTCATTCATTCATTCATTCAATTCATTCAAAACTTTATTTCAATATCAAAACAACACAACAGATTAAGAACTAAAACTTATGCAATACAAACATGATATTGAGGACGTGCTTGAAAGGCCTGGAAGGCCAGAAGTAAGCATGCCCCTTTGAAATAAACAAAAAAGTTGCATTAACAATACAAACCAAAAAAACAAGAAATAGGGAAGACATACCCTAAAAATAAAAAAACAACACATACAAAAACACTTGAAAACAAGACTTGCCCTAATGAATGTTTTATATTATGATAAGGGCGTTATTTTTCACAGAATTAGAAAAACGAGGCAAAATGAGGCAAAATCCTTGTATAGTCAAGCCTAGCTTATGGTCAATCTTTAGGTGCCTACTCAAACATATGTGACCCATCATATCGAAAGGTACCTTAATACCGGCATAGTAAATTACGAGATACTGAGATTGAAGCTGAGCATAGACAAAAATCACATCAAAGGTCAAATTTCTAATTTCATCAGAAACGTTACCTTTGAAGTGTCTATCATATTAATCAGGCTCCAACATCCAAAACATAAGATTAATTTGTTAAAAAACAAGATACAAATCCTTTCTCCATTCAAGTTTTACCATTACAGAAACTTTAAACTTGATTTTCTCAGAACTATAGTTTTCTGAATCAGCCTGATGCCTTTTACCAATTCGGATGCAACTTTGCAATCGAACTTCCAATAACTAAAAGCAAGGTGTCATTTTAAAGCTTAAAATATAATCTTTCAGATGAGACCAAAAAAAAAAAATCAATTTTCATTTTGGGACCCTTAAGGTACCTTTCGATATGATGGGTCACATATGATATTCACCTTTGATACAAGTGCTCCCATCTCCCAATCACCGATCAACCTAGACTGGATCCATGAGTCGCCAAATTGGGTCTCCCTCACTTCCTGTTGTTAGGGCAACTTGGTGACTGGAAAAATTGTGTGAAAAAAGGGGAGCACTTGGCACCGCATTTACGGTGCCAGGATTCTGCACAGTAAAGAAGGATTCTGTGCAGTAAAGACTGATCAAACATGACTTTGTATGATGATGGGCACTCTCATCAATAATGGTAATTTATTTAAAAAATTTGCATACACCAAAAAAGTTTGTTTAGTGGCTCTCTCGGTTCACCACTGACTAATTTACGTAACATATTTTACTTAATTGTACTAAATTTACAGCACTTACGTTTAAAAAGCCACTAGCCATGCAGTATGACTATTATAGTCATAATTTATTTTTTAAATTGCTATATTAAACATTACACAATTCTTACATTTTCAAGAATAAAAGCAAAAACAATCAGCAATTCACTCCCAAGTGAGACAAACCAATACCACAGACATCATTCTATGAGTGCAAAAGTGCCGTTTGGCATAAGCATTGTGCGCGATAAAACCGTTTCACGGGCACCGCATGTGCAGGGCGTAAGTTAGCACCCTTGCACGCAAATCTTGACTCAGTCTAAAGAAATAAACAAGTATTATCATTCATAAGTCAGATGTCGCATATAAAAAGTATTTGTCTTTTATTCATAAGTAAGATGTCGTCAATAAAAGCTGATAAAAAAGTGCTCTTTGTTTTTCAAGCAATGTGAATCAGTTGTCAAAAACGAACACAGTGAAGTGCGTTTGCAGTAAGACTGATGGACTAAGTCTACCTTCAACCCCAGTCCCTAGCCCCGCGTTTTTGTTGGGGTGTGTAGCCCCATTTTGTAGACTACTGAACTGAAGATTGACTCTGAAAAGAGGGTCTAAAGAACTGAAGTGACTCAAAACTGACTCTTGAGAACTAATTGTGGGGGTCAATTTGAGCTTTTAAAGCAAAAAACCTCCAGTATTTTCCTTGAATTAGCCCTAAAAAAAAAAATATTGATTGGCGTAACCTGACCGACCCTAATTTTACTGCTGACCCTAGATATTATTATTTTTTTTAGCATGGTAAAAAACCTCTAAATCCCAAATTTAATGAGAATCGATTCATGGGAACCCGAGATTACGCCAATCAAACAATTTATTTTTTGGGGCCTTAGGTGTTTTGAGAAATTTCAAAACAGTGGGCTTGTGAACTGAATATGTTCATTATAGGGCTTCTGATCTAAAGATTGTGCTTGAAATGTCTTATTAGCAGCATGCAAGCTTTTAGTAGTTCATTAAATTCCAGGAAAATATTGTATTGTGTGAATGATGTTAGGGATGATGTTGAACTTGTCCAAATCCCCTTTAACCCTAACACCACTGAATCTCTCAAAATCCCATTCCACAAAATCAAGAAAATTGCCTAAGTCCAAATACATTACAGACCAGAGTTAGCTATAATCATGAAAACGCTGCCAGGGCAGCGTATACCCTTTGGCTTGCATCAGTGAATGTGGGATTGGGATGTGAGAGGTCCCTGGTTCGATTCTGGGGGGGGGGGAACCCCCCATTTTTACCATGTAAATTTCTGGGGAGATAGTTTTTAAACGAAGAGGTGCTTAAAAGTGTATAGGGTTAATCTTTTAAGATTTTTATTCTTTATTTTTTTAACACTAATATCCCGATTAGATTTCCACTGATTTACATGTTTTTATATTTTAACCCTTTCGGTCCTGAATTGCCATATAGGTGTATATCGCCCATAATGAATTAATATACACTCATTACGAATTGGAACGTCTGAACGTTCTCTCGAAAGCTCCTTTGGAAACACTCAGGCGTTCTATAGTATTGAAAGGGTTAATCACCCATATTGCATGTGTGTAGCTGTGATATTCCTAGAATTTACATATGTTTGATAATGTGTGTCAAATCTTTAATCTATGGTCTATGAAGCAAGAAAAATTGATTTGCCATTGATTTATATGATTTGTCCTGAAAATTTGAATGGAAAGTACCAATGTTTGTTGCCCTGTCTGGGCCAGAGACGTTAATAACAAAATTTGTTATTAACGTCTCTGGTCTGGGCGCTGTGCATTATATCCAGTTTTACCAACTGCCACTCAATGACCCCCTATATTTATCTAGCTCCTTGTCATCAAATATACCTGGCACACTTTTGTCACTTGATCATTTTTTCAGTTTGATGTAATTTTTTCAAATCTTACTAAATTTGTCAAAATTTTGTAAAATTTTGGGCCATATTGACTGGGATAAACCCTACTTTTTTACCCAAACACCTACCAAAATGGATACACTTTGTCATTAAAACTCCCCCTTTTTGTCCCTATTTTATAATCATAACACCCCTATTTCTGAGGATGGTGGCGTCACTTATACAGTGTGTGCCAATAAAAACACAAGATTGGAATACAAAAATATTAAAAAAATAAGCGAGCAAAATTTATCATCAAATCACCATTGATATTAAAATAAAGCTTCTTCCCTTCATTATGCTTTTTATTTCATCCAATTTGGACATTCCTGTCTGGTGATACAGCGAATTGAAAATGGAGCACAAATTTCAATCTGGTCCGATTTGTGAAAGTCAGATGAAATCTGTTAATCGAGCTATATGATGATATGCGTCCCAGAAATGAGCAACTTTAAACTGATTTAATTCATTTTACAATTTGTGTAGCTTAAAAAGGATTGTTCATTAATTACTTTCATTGAAAACCAAAGAGGTGATCAATTTGAAGAAAGAATTATTATCAATAATGAAATACTTATAGCTGTGGGACTTCAGTCAGTATCAACTCTACAACAATAAAAAAAAGTCAAGGGCTTTCTTATTTTGACCCCTTATTGTAAAACCAAAAATGAAATGAATTTCTAAAAATGCTTGACTTAGAGGCAGTACTGAGTTGCAATTGTTAAACTTTGAGAAAAAACGCACTTTGTATCAAGATAAACTTGAAAACTTAGGGTCACATAAACACTGGGTCACATATGTCATACATGCAGAAGCGGAATTTGTTATTCAGGATTCGGTAAACTTTGAACATGAAATTAATTTTTTTGAAGAGATAACAACAAAAATTGTACAAGTTTTTCTGACTTTTTTGCATGATTAGATACTTTCAATTGGCTTTTGGTACAGCACTCACTAAACACCAATTCAACTTAGTGACATTTTTGCATCTGGAGATGAAGCTACTTTGCTTTAAATGGCTTTATTGCAGCCTACTTTTGATACATAATTTTGCGTTTTTATTGGCACACCCTGTAATACGTGATGTTTTATTCTACTTTCATACTTATTGTAGCTTTGTAGCTCTGTCCCTTGCTTCGTTTCACACTTTTGTAGCTTTGCATATTTGCCGCTTCATGTCGCTCTGAAAGTTGAATTAATTTCAAGTCGAAAAATCTTGTCGTGCGACAAAACTTTACCGATATCGATTATCTCAGCGACATGTAGCTTTGCCACTTCGACAACCGGAAGTGGCAAGTTTTTGCAAAAAAATATACATCATGCAGCGACAAAGCTTAAAACTACACAAGTATGAAAGCAGCATTATATGTTAGTGTCCCCCGTGATAAGAAATAATTATTTCTGCAGACTGACATTCCTATCCATTACATTTAAATCAATTTTAAAGGGAAGTGGAGGGTTGACATTTTTTTGTAACCCATGCAGCCACCAGTATATAATGATATTTCTTTTACTCAACCAATTGCTAGAAACGTGGCCTGCAGGGGAATACACTGACATACAAAAGTTGTAATTAGGTGTGCAGCATAAATAGCTCCATTTCACACCTTAATTGCTACTTGGCAGATTCCATAGATCTAGAGAAGAGATCATGGACTTGGCGCCATTTTTATTCAAGAATAGAGACATTATATTCGTTCGGGTTTGTCCCAAAGTTGCGTTGTAAATTGTCACAATTGTGGTGCGTCCAAAACTTTTGCATCTGTTTTGTTTTAGAGCACTTAAAATATGTGTGCTGGTTAAAGGAGCTTGGTCCGACGTTTCAACATCGAGTTTTCAATGTCATATGAAAGATGACCACTAAAGAAGTGTAAGTTTTAAATTTCAGCTGAATCGGTCAAACCGTTTTTGATTTTATGGGTAATTTTGTATTTCAGAGCCGTCTATACGATACTGCATAAAATTGATTATTTACCATAATTAGACACATTTTCATGTATATCTTCAAAACGGAACATAACTTAGCCGTGAAATTTCACACAGGGTATGAGAAAAATATGAGCAATATTTTGGTACCAAAAGCGAAAAAAGTTTGAAAAAAAGTTGAAGCAATTGGACCGAACTCCTTTAAATCAAGCCGCACCTAAATGATGTGTCTTTGATGAGGTCTAAGAAGCCAGGCACACAATAAAAAACATAGCGCAAGCTTGTGGTTGGTTGAGATTCAGCTTTTCTTGAGTGGACCTAAATACCCCTAAATTTTAGCCCATATGGTTGACAATGTGTAATGACACGTGCGGGTATATTGTGATCTCCCCTCTATATCTATGGCAGATTTCAACTTCAAGTACAGTCTTTATTAGTTCACAAGTATTTTTCCAGACATTTTTTATTTTTTAGCTCCAGTTACCTGAACCTCATCTTCAAAGTGAATCATTAGGTCCCTTAAATCTTAGTTTTGAAAAAGGGACTCCACACTCCTACAAAAACCCAAAAATCCACCCATACTCTTTTTTTACCCAAATATTTTCAATCTTTACTCCCGCCCCTTAAATTTAAATAAATTCCACTTCCTGTAGAATACATATTATCATATTGTATAACTCGTTGATGATAAAAACAGACTATTTGTTCCTGTTTCATGTCTTCAGGGAGACATTTATTATCTCAATCATGCGGTATCATCTTTCATGACATGGTTTTGCCACATGCTTGCACATTGTTGTTAGAGTCACTATGGGTGATTCAAAATGTTTTGAGGCTTTTCAGTGAGCAACAAGTAGATTTATAATTCGTCATTAGTGATTCTTTATTTGGACCAAATATTTATTATGAAATAAAACACACACACCCCTACCCCCACACCCCCTACCCCCACACCCCCCTACCCCCACACCCCCCTACCCCTTCACACACACCCCCACCCTACATGTGTTTGCTGTCATACTGTTTCATGTACTCAATCGAAGATGTAGCGTAAATATAATTCACTACCTATTCATACACAAAACATGGTAAATTACCAGCAACTGGGTACCATTTTAGAACATACTTCGGGGAATATCTATTATATTTTTTTGTATTATTTTTTGATGTGTTAGTTACTGTAATGTGCATTATGTTATCACTCAAGTGTTTTTATGCAGTGTCTCTTTTGCATTTATCAGGGGGGAAGTCCGCATGTTACTAGCGATGTTTTTTTTTAGTGTGCGCCCTTAGTTGGATGCAAACCCCCACACCCCCTATACTCCTTCACATACCCCACCCATCCCACCTACACCCCTACACACACCCAACACCACACATCACACACATTCTAGTTTGAAGGATTGGATTAGAGCACTGTACTAGGCAACAACTTAGAAGTTCGCATGTCATAGGTGATATTTATTGTGGGGTATGAGCCATTAAAACTGGTCTTTGAAGCACCTCACATGCAATTTCATAAAATGTTGTTGGGGTATCCAAGTTCTTTCAGCTACTTTCATCCATTTACAGCAGCGGTAACTAAAGCAAGCAATGCTCAAATTTGATTTTGATAAAAAACCTACATCCTCACCTTTAAATCAGTCTACCAATCAATAGATGGACTTAAGTTGATTTTCAAAAGTCAGCCCCCCCCCCCCTAAAAAGCAAAAACTGACAGTATAACCTTTTAACATTAATTATCAATCTACACATACTTGAGTTACATCATAGAGAACTTGTTAGAATGACTCAATTGGTTGTTGATATTGATGATTCATTTGTTATGACTTTATTCTTATCTTACAGGCTCCATTCCATGGCTCATTGTGGCTGAGTTGTTCTCTCAAGGCCCAAGGCCCGCCGCTATCAGCATTGCATTCTTAGTCAATTGGACATGTAATTTCCTTGTTGGACTTGTATTCCCTTATATGCTGGTAAGATGTACAAAATAATACATAAATTATGGAACACTTTGAAACTCAACCGGTGCTTGCCAGCCTGTAACCTCCAGCTGTGGCTAATTGCTATTGATTTAGGTATACAAACACGCTACAGAGTTGTTCATCGTGAATCAACATCGATGCATCCATGCGTCCTTGTATTTTTATTGCGCGAAAGTGGCTTTAGCCACCCAAGCGTGATAAAAATATGCCGATGCATCGGATGAATAGTTGATTCGCGATGAACAACTCTGTAGGGTGTTTGAATACCTATCAACAACGAAAATTTCTGAAAACGTTAAAATAAATTTCTAAATGTTTTCAATTTAATAGATACTCATCTTCATAAAAATATTCAGCAGAATCTGAAGCAAAATGCTAGTGTTAAAATGTTTAAATGCTTGTTGTTTGTCTTTTTCAACTGCTCCAAATTCAAGTGCCAGTCCTTGCACGTTTCCCACGCTCGATGAACAGTGCGCCGACTAACATGTACTGCGTAAGCGCACCTCCATGTATGCTGTACCGTGCGTGATGCGCTTATTTTAATATTAACTTTGGATTCATCAGAAATCAACAACGGCACGATCTCGTATAAGAAGATACAATGAGTTGTTGAAATGAACAATCATAACCACCCAGAACTGGCAGTTATAGGCAGTTAGCTGCCGGTTGAGTTTTGCGCATAATTCATGCTGCAAATGAAATGGGACAAAAATCAGTGCATTTTAGTTGAATTTTTATATGTTCAATACACTAGGCCTGTCGGGGTCGAATGAATTTAAAAGTGGCCAGAAAGGTACAACCTGACGGGAAACCCGACTCTTGAGTTACGGCCATCAATGTTGTCATTATTTGTTTGACAACATTGATGTACATTGCCTTCAATTTTGGTAGCATTTTAAAACTACTGATTAAACAAGCTTTCTAGTCATATTAAAAAGTCAATTTTGGTAGCATTTTAAAACTACTGATTAAACAAGCTTTCTAGTCATATTAAAAAGTCAATTTTGATTTTTGGACCCAACATGTACCTTTTGATGTAATGCATCACATTTATTTTGTAAATTTTAAGCTCGAGTTACACGGCGCAAAATGTATTGAGTGGACCTCTTGAAAAATGTACCCAAGTTTAGTTAAATCCAAGCCCACACTTTTAACCAATCAGAGGGCAGGAATCATATATAAGGTATTTAATAACTACTATGTGCTCTAAACACTCTTTGTGTAGTCTAAATAGCAGCATAGGGAGTGCAATGTGTATTTTCAATCCACTGCATGTACTCATGACTTTTTGCCTTCTGATGGCTAGGTTATACACGGAGTGTAGGAATATGGGTCCATCCAACACAAACCGCCAGTAAACTTGAAAGGCATGGACATTTCAAATCTGCTAAATCACAATTTATTCAGAATACGACCTATGTGTACTTGCAGGAGGTTTGTGATTGATGGTCACATATTGTGTTTTGTGTGGTTCAGTTGATAGACGTGATAAGAATATTGACTTCAATTTACATTGGTCCTACACAGGGGCGGTGCCACAGTGGGGGGGGGGGGGGCCCCGGGGGGGGGGGGGGGGGGCGGTATGGGGTCAACTGCTCCCCTAAAGGAATTTGGAAAAGATAAAAAGATTTTAAAAAGGAAGCTGATAAAAAAAAGAAAGCAAAACAAAAAAGATGTTAGAAATTTGAAATGTTGTTTGTTGAAAAATTGAAAATTAGATCGTTGTAAGTCGTCAAATATCGGTTGCCACTTCTAACAAGAAACCCTGGTGCTGCTCCTGGTCCCACAGACTGAGAGAGCCCAGGAAATGGGAATAATCATTCTGCTCCTGGATTTCTGTTTACTTTGTTCAATAAATTTTATTTTGCATATAGTCACAGCTGTGACTAGTAGAATTACACACCCTGATTTCTCACTTGTTTTATCTTATTGCAAGACGATTGTTTGTGAGTGGAAAACTTTGGTAAAGAGGTAAATGACAGAAGGGCAATGTTGTCATAAGCAACTTTTTGAAGACACAAATGTTTAACTATGCATTGCAAAAAGTTTTACTTGCATCTTATATCAGGGCGGAGTTATGCGAGACAAGATATTGGAGACCTGCATATGCCTGCATGAATAAGTGATTCATTTGTGATGCATCAACTGCTCCATACATGTAGTACTGGACTGCTATAGAGACCGACTTATGTAAATAGGTCCTTCCTTGTTGATCGACTTCGGATTTGTGTTGTTTGTCAATCTGAGAATTTGCTGCTTTCTAGATATGGAATTTTCTAGACAACCATACGAACACAAGATGCATTTTTCCACCATTATACAATATCCAGATCTAACTTGATCTAACTTTATACACAAATAATACATGACCTGACGAACTACCATGCTTTGTTGGAATTCTTAGTCTTACTAAATGGAGAAACATAATTTAATAAAATGGCAATAAGCACAAATGGTTTTTCAAATAAGATGACATTTTGAGATTTACCATTGCTTCCTATTCTTGTTTTTTTTTTCCAGAATGGTCTGAAAGACTTTGTATTCATAATCTTTATTGTATTACTGGCAGCGTTTTGGCTGTTTACATTCAAATTTGTACCCGAGACCAAAAACAAAAGTTTTGATGAAATAAGCGCCATTTTCCGAAAGGATAAACCACAGAAAGGATATGCAACCTCCGCAGAGAATTATGTGAGTAAAGCAGTTGATAACCAGGGTTATGCTAACTAATTTGACCTTTGGTGTGAAGTGGGTTGATAACCAGGGTTTCAATACAAACTATTTTAACCATTGGAGTGAAGTCTGCTAACCTGTATCTGTTATGCTCTTTGTTGCTCAAGGTGTGTAATTCCGAGGACTTAGGTTGTAATCAAACATCTCAAGGGGAACAAGTAATGTGGCCATGACGCATGGCCGGAGATGTAACTATTCCACCCAATAAGTCAACATTTTTTTCTTCCTACGTGCCAACCACTTTTACTTGATGAACTGTTATCTCTAGCTACTGCTTGATACATTTTTACAATGCTAATTACTTGAAATGCAACTAACGCTAACACAACAAATTATGTGCGTAGTAAGTTTTTAAAGGCACCTCAAAACAAGTCAGACCGTTTATAAGCTTGATTCCAGCCAAAGTCCCTGGAGTTGTCATTTGTTCTATACTTACTAATCTATGGTGTTTTTATTTATTCAACTCTATACACAACAAGTTTCTTCTTTGTTAATTGTTTATAGTGCACTGACCATGTAGTGACCCTCTTGTAGCATGCTAATGACTATGTAGTGTTTTTCATTTTGTATACTACTGTGGTTATTTTCTAACGATTTTGTGATGTGTTGCAGTGTTGAAGGCTATCTCCGTAGCCAGCCACACTGTGACTGCATTGTAGCTATGTTGAGACTTCATGGCTTCTAGCTGTGGCTGAAAAGTGGTTTTTCAGTATACTGTAGCCATAGATTTAGAATGGAGATACCAGACTTGTGGCCATGTTAAATCTGGCATGGGGATCAAATTGGCATATTCAGGTTTTTGTTTATAATGCATTGCATCCTGAAAACACGGATACGCGCTTTGTATATCATTCCTGCAAAGTAAAATTTATGGGCGTTTCTCGATGTGCAGCGGACTTTTGGCGTCCAGAGTGGATTTTGACAGGAACCAAGTATACCAGAATAGTTGATAATGCTATTACACGGCAGGTATATTTCAAGTCTGGTATCTCGTCTCTATATCTATGGATGTAGTAGTCATCTTGTCTCGCTTAACTTTGGGATAAGGAAGCTATGATGATGTAACAGTGACTTCGTAACTATTATATTGTATTAGTGAGTCTGCACAGCCAGCCACTGACCGCATTTTTGCTACGTGGTGACTACGTGGCTACGTGGTCACTATGCTGTAACACTGAACAAGGCAATTTGCATGTTAAAATGCACCTTTGAATGCATTACACTAGGAAACAGGGTAATAGGTGCATGACTATTGTGTAATTTGTCAAGTATATTGTAGATAAGCTTTCTATGTCAATTTAAGGAAAAAGGCTCATACGTGATGGTGATAAAACATACAAATGAAGGTTGAAACTTCTGCATCACAAATATTTACTAACCTCGTTTGGAGGCCTTTCGCACATATACCATCTGGCGTCGTCAGCAATGAGAGATGTAATGATTTCTGATCGTGTCTGGAAACGCTGATGGTGACGTAACTTCCGACCGGAAGTTGCCAGATACAGTTCTTGCCAGGGAATCAAAAGACTTTTCAAGGAAAATCTTGGAAGCTATTTACATCAAGCAAAGAAAGCCTGCCCTCAACAGAGACAAGGGGGTGGAACTGGATCCCGTTTG
>JXSR01S000703.1:80182-98427 GCA_000969725.1 Ophiothrix spiculata | reverse complement strand
AAAATTGTATTATTCTAATATGTGTAAGTAGGTAAAAAGTTGCAGTAAAGATGCCATTGGCAAAAATGGCACCCATTTAGGGACTGTAGCCTTAAGCCCAAGCATTGTTGAAACTCTATACACCTTAAAATATGCAGCAAGCAGTCATACTGTGTTGTGAGATCCATAACATATCCTTTGTATACTACATTGTGAGCTGGTGGTCTTGTATTGTGTAAGAGACTAGTAATTATTGATCAGGATTGATTATGACCAAATCACTGCATATTGATATTTTTGTACATGAATCATTCATGATTTTTGTATTATTTTTGGTTAATTTTGATGCTACCACATGGACAAACATTAATCATAAAGTTTATTTGAATATTCATCAAGATTTGGTACACGCTTATAATTCAAAAAATATGGACTTAGGCTAAAAAAAAAAAACATTTTGTCTCAAAGCTTGCGCGCGCATTTGTTTTTACGTGCGCATTTGATTCCGCAAAAGTCAGACTTTATTTATTTTTTTTCGTTTTTTTTTTTTTTTTTTTTTAGAAAAACTCAAAAAAAAAAAGCTGAAAAAATTCCGACCAACTCTGTCTGAGCTATTTTTCATTTATAGCGCCCTCTCCCAATTTAAGCTCATCTACCGTACTATGTGCATCGCTGCCATAGGCATCGTACATTGACCCTTGAAAGTGTAGTGCGTATCAGAGACTATGACCTATGACACCCACCATGTTTATGTTGTGTTGATTGTAGCCCAATTGGGCGACTATTTTAGTGCTTTGCACGGCATTTTGTGCCACAGTTTTTGATGAAATCGCAGTGCTTGGGCGCAATATTTGGCAACCACAAATACTGCTAAATGCACAACTTTAAAAAAAAAAAAAATTGCATACCGCGTCAACTCTGAAATTTCTCGCAAGCTTTGAGACAAAGTATTTTTTTTTTAGCCTTATTTACTTTCTCGTATGGTCATACTGGTTCATGTGTGTGTTAATCGGCTGCTTGCTGCATACTTCAAGGTTTATAGAGTGAAGTTGATTCAGACTGAATTCAACTGCAGAGTGGGCCAGTATAAATGAATTCTATGCATGTATTATGTATTGTATATGTCTGTTGAATTGTATGAATTTAACAGTGTCTTTTTTGTGTTATCCTGCTTACTTTGCATGCTGGGTTTGACATTAGTACCTGCCCGACAATCAGTGGCAACTGATTTTAGAGATTGGCGGATAAAAATTGAAAGTTACCTGCCCGACTGGGAAGTAAAATTTTTGTTTAGTCTATGCAAATACTATGGTCTATGTTGAGTAATTTCTTGTTGGGAGCGGTAGCTTTGAAATGATACCTGCCCAGCTGGCTAGTACAAAAAATACCAATATCCAGCCCAGCCTGCATGTATGCTTGCTTTATTAATTATTAACAGCATTTGACATAGAGATATTGGCCCATATTCCAGAAAGGTGTTTAGCTAAACCATGGTTTTAACTGAACATCAACTGTCAAGGAATGATACGCACCGTTGCATGCAGCCTTCAAGCAGAACCGTTCTATGAGCTGTGCTGTTAAAGGGAAATAAAATGTGGTTTAGTTAAAAATCTCTCTGGAATACAGGCCATTAACAACTTCAAATCAAGAGAGCTAAAATGGGATTATTTTATGTTCACTGTGTAGATAGTCAGTCATACATTGTAAAGTAAAATGTAATCAGTTACCAGTAGAAGGTGTTAACCATGACTTATCCATCCACTCGGCTCTGGGACAGGCAGATAGTCCCAAGAGAAAGAAGATATCATGACCTTCCCATCATGCCTTGCTTCCCATTGTTTTTTGCACAGGTTGTCATGAATTGTATTATACTAATCCCTTTCCAGTATCCTATCTTTCTTAGTTTGCCAAGAGGGTTCATTACTTCGATCACATCACATACTGTTCTATTTGACATAATACGCATTTCGTGAAAATCACATTTGAAATTTCTTGTGTCTAAAAATATTTTTTGCATTAAAGTTTTCATCTGATACTCATCTGTTTTAAACGAAAAGATTTCAAAGTTTTTCATTACGTCTAATTTCAAATAAAAATACTTCTTGTAAACCTAAATAAAATGTTTTTTCATGGTTCAATTAGAGCACCAAATAGATCTATATGTGATGCGTTGTTTACGCTATACTTAAGTACATGATTTTGGCAAATTAGATCTTTATGTGAAACGTTAAATTTGTAAAATCAACAAATAGACCAGAATCAGTGTTTGATTACTCAAGACAATATTGATGTCTGTAACTTGGTAAATTTGAAAAACTCAATAAACTATTGTTACGCTCATATTTTCTCAGACAGGTTAAAAATATCAAATAGAACAGTATGTGATGTGACCGACAATAACAGGGGTGTGAGAGTTCAGCTTTTTAGCTGATTTCAGCTTTTTTGTACCTTCAAGAGAGTCATAATTTCAGCTTTTTCTTTCATTTTTAGCCTGTTTTTGATATTTTGTCACTATTCTCAGCTCATTTTATCACCTTGCTCTCACACCCCTGCAATAAGTAAGCCAGGTAAAACAATCTGCTTTAACCTGCTTGGCTGTGGTCCTTTTTGATGAAATAATCTTTCTGGAAGTGGTATAAATCTCTGTCTATTATCTACCTCATGTGTCTATTAATAACACTCTTTTGCTATATGTAAAAATTGTGCTTGCTGTGTTGTTGTGCTTAATTTGTTGTTGATGCACTGCTTGTTGTTTACTAATTGCATGCTATTATAACAAACAAATGTGATGTGCTAAATGGAAATGAGTGAAAAGTTGCATATGAAGTTTTGGAATAAATGGCCTCTTAATTGAAAAAAGATGTTGAGGTCTATTTTCGCTTTTGATGCTGAACACATTCATGCATATTCTTTTAACTATACTTTATGTTTGAACTTTATGTTTAGAAAGCCAAAGTGTTACTATTCACTGTTAATTGTAGTCAATTAACAGTGAACAGTTACACCAGGGATTCTCAACTAGCGGTGTACATGCCAAATTTGGCAATTTCACTATTACAGATAGGCGCTTTTGCTCTTTCAAAAAACCAAAAAATACAATAGAAATACACTGAAAAAGGATGCATGTGGCGCTTAAGCCTATGACTTCTCATTTATGTAGCGCATTGTAAGATCTAGTTGAGAACCCCTGAGTTACATTTTGGACATTATACTCGGTCTAACAACTTTAAACTTGGTTTGCTGCTAATGATTACTGTACTTTGTACCCTGCCTTGGATTTTAATTCCCATATTGGAAACCAAGAATGTAGGGAATATGTGCCCCGTCATATTGAAAGGTACCATAAGGGTCCCAAAATCGAAATTGAATTTTTGGTCTCATCTGAAAGCTGAGATTTTAAGCTTTAAAATGATGCCTTAATTTTGGTAATTGGATGTTTGATTGCAAAGTTTAATCCAAATCGGTAAAAGGCATCGGACTGATTAAAAAAACTAGTTTTATATCAGTTTTTAAAACATTTGTTTGTTTTGGATGTTGGAACCTGATTAATATGATAGAATACACTTCAAAGGTAACATTTCTGATGAAATTAGAAATTCGACATTGGTCGTGATTTTTGACTATGCTCAGCTTCAATGGCCTGTATCTCGTAATTTACTATGCCGACCTTAAGGTACCTTTAGTTATGACGGGGCACATATTTCAGATCATTTGAAAGCTGAATACATGAAGAATTATTATATAGATACTGAACAAAAGTTTAGCATTTGCAGCTTTCCGCTCATTTCGTTGGAGTACCTCACATATTATAATCAAATTTTAAAGTTTTTCGACAGGGAAAGCCTGAAGTTGAGCCTGGACATTTCCCGAGTGCTGTAAAACCCCTCCTGATCATGCAAATTCAATGAAACTTTGCCGATAACTTCCTTATATGGTAAACTAAATATATTAATTCATAAGATGGTGCAGAGTGTGATGGATCAGCACATTGCTGCAAATTGTGCCTCACAAAGTAAAAATGCAGTATGTCCTTTGATAAATCATAGAAGATACTTCCTTATAAACATTCAATTTTTTCTTCAATCCATGCCCATGCTAAACAGTTGTATATACACACGATTAATACAGGGTGTATCAAAAAGAAGTTTACAGTGATTAAAGTGCCTCCATTTCAAAAAGTATGATACATACTCTAAATTTGTTGTTAATTATAAGTAGTAGAGACCATTATCTTTCCATAACAGAAAAAATTACATATGTGCGACAACCAGAACGAAAATTATGGTAAATTTTGTAAACTGTAAATAAAACTGGTTGCGCAAAGTCAACAAAAATAATAACGGATCCTTATGTTTTTCCCTTTTTACGATGACTAGAGAACTTTAACATTTCCTGCATGTCATATTAGGGCTATGTTAACAAATTGCAACACTTTTTGGCAGTTAGTTTTTAACAATTTATCAAAAGATGTTGACCAACTCGTTAATATCTTTGGCTTAAACTAACACTTATAAAAGAGACCTTAGGACATCAAACCAAGTGATATTGGAGAACCATTACCGATTCCTCGACAGTTGCGAATTTAAGTATCTAGAGAAGTTGTTTTCTTTAATGTGTGGACAGTGAAATAGCCCTGTTAATGAAGTGATAAAAAATGGTAGACAGTGGTCAAATATCCCAAGTTTATTCAAACTGTAATTACAAGGCAAAAATGGATAGGATTTAACCTCCAAACGTCAGAAGTTATTTGTTTCGTCCTATTTGATCTTATTTTTAACTAAAAGATGTTACCTTCAGTAAAAATTGCAAGTGTGAAACCAGACAATCTTTGCACACCTGATTTTATTTACAATTTACAAAATTGACCATAATTTTCGTTTCGGTTGTCGTATGACTGTAATTTTTTCTGTTATGGAAAGATAATGGTCTCCACTACTTAAAATTAAAAACAAATTTAAAGAATGCATCATACTTTTCACAGTGGAGTCATTTTAATCACTGTAAACTTCTTTTTGATACACCCTGTATAGTAGATACTGCCTTAAGTTGTGTAAGAGAATTGATCAACTGCTCATTTGTTGGGGATCTCTTCAAGGGGAAAGGAAGTAGCTTAAAATTGATCTGTACTACATATAACTGCATTTTTCCTTTGTTGGGTAGAATTGGGAAAGCATCTCAGAGTTCGTAAAGGAATAAGGCCCGGTGCAGACTCCACTATCGTATAGAATATTCTGCCTAGAATATTCTATGCTGACGACAAAATGACGTAAGTTATCGAATAAAGCACACAGTTTTATTCGATGACCTACGTCATTTTGTCGTCAGCATAGAATATTCTAAGCAAAATATTCTATACGATAGAGGAGTCTGCACCGGGCCTAACAGGAGGAATACTACAAAACAAAGACAATTATCGTCACAAAAGTTCTTTGTTTTTCACTCATTTTATTGATTTTTGTCATAACATTGCATTGATATGATATCACACTCGAGAAATCAAGTTTGCATTGTCATTAGATATATGGAAGTACTTTATACAAATTATGAGGGTCTCATGATCAAGGAAAATGCCTTTTTTCGTTAACGATGGGGACAAAATATTTAACAAATTTTACATCTTTTCCAAAACAAATCCTTTCAAATATATCACATGGGGTGGATTTGTTGGATCATGCATGAATCGTAAAATACCATTTACTGGTATCTTTAAGGAGCTCGGTCCAATTGCCTCAACTTTTTTCACACCTTTTTAGATTTTGGTACCAAAATATTGCTCACATTTTTCTCATTAGCCATGTGAAATTTCAAGGCTGAGTTATGTTACGTTTTGGAGATAAATATGAAAATGTGTCTCATTATGGTAACCATAATTAATTTTACACAGTAACATATATTATGCGGCTCTAAAATACAAAATTACCAATAAATTGAAATGGTTTGTCCGATTCAGCTGAAATTTGAAACTTATATCAATTCAATTCAATTCAACTTGAGTGGTCTTCTTTCATATGACATTGAAAAATCAGACCAAGCTCCTTTAAAACAGATTAGTTGTAGAACCAAGAGTTGACAACAATTGACGAAGAGGGTGTGATGGGTTTCAAATTTGGGTATTCTGATCTAAGTAAAGAGATTCGGTTGTTTTCTTTCCCAACGGCAGAGATGTAACACGTATAGATTAAAATGTCTTTTGGCTTGTTTATCTCCCAAATTCGTGCAATTTCATGAAAAGGTTCTATACCTGCAGAAGCCAACAAATTAAATAACCAACATTGCATAATTTAATTTAGCTGCTGAACAACACCCAAGAAATGAGGGGCCAGTCTTTGCAAGATTTCTGTGGATCAATCAATAGAAATTGCTTATTTCCATTTAATATTTGGATTACAACCAATTTCAATGCTTCACCAACAAAAATATGCATACTCCACATTTGAACCCCCTTATTAGGAAAGAATTCAGAGATTTTAGGTCTTTTTATGAACAAAATCAAATTATATGTGATTGTCTTTTGTGACTTCACACCCTCACTGTCTGTCAAAATGCAGTAAATATTATAGTTACACTGACTTTACAACAAAAGCACACAAATCTTCAAGGACAATATTAACATTTATTCTGAGAGGGGAGAAAATAGATATTGGCCCTTTATGTTCTCACATCAAGAGTAAAACCATTATTTACAGAAAAATCAAAATCATGTTAAAATAACAATCCAGTATGGTGGGTTTATAAATTTTTTATTTAAAAAATTTGTTCAGCTGAATAAATTTCATCAATGATATATTCCATAAAATATAAACCTACAATGAAAAATAGAAGTACAACTACTTTAATGTTTCATTCGAGAATATATTCCTTACATTATTACGATTCACTATACATACTTTTGTACATGATACTACAGTTTATCTAGATTCAAACCATTCAGGGATATAATTTTCTTCTAGGCTATTTGCGTATGATGTTACACATACTTTGCTTTTTGTACATATATACAAAAAAAGGAAAAATAACATTAATTTGAAATTCAAAATTGTAGCGAGCTTGGAAGCAAAACAATTTTTTAGCAGACGAATAAGGTTTACTGAAAGCGTAAAAATAAAAAACAATTGCAGAAGATAAAAAATTGAGTAATGATATTACATAGATATATGCAAGTACTGTAGAAATTGAAATTTGTGCCACAATAATTGTTGTGCGTTTGGTAGTCTAGCACAAAACTAAAAGCACTGCGAATTTTTTTATTTTACTGCACATGTTAACATTTTTGAGTGTGTGAAAAGAAAAATGTGCGAAAATTGGCTGTGCACAAAAAGAAAATTACTGTATGCAAAAATATCCACTTTCACAGTACTAAAGAGAAACCTTGTCAACACCTAATGGCAGTCAGGAATTACATGTACTTAAGTATTTTAGCTTTAGTTGTGCAATACTGCCTCTGTTAGTGTCAACAAAAATTCAGAGTGCAGGGCCCAGTGCTTATAAATGTGACCTGGACCCTGCAGTTTTGTTTACACTGCCATCAGAATTGACTTTTAACCCTCCAGTTTGTTAACAAGGTTCCTCATGATGAGCAAAAGAAATCAAAATTAAAAAAAATATGCACATATATTTACATTGTTTTTCCTATGAAATATAAGCTTTAGATTTGTGAAATTTGAAAGAAATTGCCTAAAAACTACATCAAAGCTGAATGTTGCATAATGCAAGAACAAAGATCTGATAATCAGCAAAGAATTAACAAGAAAGCAGCGCCGTTACCCTGTATTTGCAAACCGCAATTTGTACACAATGAAGTTAAATAATTTACATAGACAATGTGACACCAAAGCAGACATTATTCACATCATGTATATTACACCAAACTGTATAGCTTATTTTTACAAATTTGAAGCAAATATCTGTGGTACCCACAAACAAACAAACAGCCCTAATTTAATCAGCCAAACCCATTTATACATTGTCAATTTCAGTGACTGATGGTTCCTTGGGAAGTGCTGGTTACTCCCAAAATTTGTTTAAAGTTTGTGCGGCCATACTGATGTAATTATTACTTTGTTCAATCCCAAACATAATAGTCCCTCTAGAAGGACCACAGGCAGAGAGCGAAGCGAGCAGCAAGACGGTTTAAAATTTAAGGGATTGTTTTGTGATGAAAATTGCTCAACAAGGCCTTATTGGGAGGTTTCTGAACCAGTTGTGTGATAAATCAGCTGTATGCTTTGATTCAATTCTAAAATATTACAAAACCCTTGAAAATTTGTGCTACATCTGTTCAAAAATGTTGAAGTTTCCCGTCACAAATAAACTCTTAACATCTATGGTACTGTTGCCCACATGTAGCACTTCATCGTCATGTGGAAACTACAACATTACCAAGCAAATTATAACAGTTAAAAACTATACAAGAAGAATGACTACTCTAAAAATGTAATTAATCTTAATCTTGAAAATTCAAAATATTCCAAAGCCTTGCTTATTAACTTTGAAACACGACCAGATTTTTACATTCACTATAGCGCCAGAAAATAAATTTGTCCAATAAAGAAAGTTGTCCAATACCAGCATCATAAGCACATTATTTTTACAAACGAAGCATTTTTTTCAATAATAAGACAGCTTAAAACCCAACATTAATAATCCCATATATATTTACAGATCTACGGCAGTAATAGAACTTACTGTAATTCTGACAATTAAGGAGTATACAGACTTTGATACACTTTGAATGGTTAATTATACATATGCTAGTCTCTAGCCAAGAATTTAGTGTTTACAGTACAAATGCATCCAAATTTAGCCAGAGACTATCATCGGTATATACTTCCATTAATGTATTTGTAACAGTCTGAAAACCCAACTTAAGATATTGTAAAAATAATGATTTATAGCTTTCATGATAACTGACGTATAGACATTATCCCTTACAAAAAAGATACATAATTGTGGCATGTCTGTTATTGCATTGTGGTACTTAAACTACAGCTTAATATCTACTTGTGCATTTGCTAAGATGTTTCTCCGACCTGACCCATCACCCAAATAACCCATGGTCTGGTCAAAGAAACACCCAATATTTTGGCATCTATATTGTCACTACTGCATCTTCCTTAATCGTTTCATATATTTATTAAATTATGTGACTTTAGATACCTGAGTTATTATTTTGTCAAGGTTTTAAAATTGCCTACCAAGCTTAGGAAGAGACAAAGCAAAATTTCAAATGTGTTTCCTGCCGCGGCAAAACGATGCAGTTCTTAGCTCCTACATGTTGCTCATTGTAGCATACATGATGTATACTTATATAAGTATGCTAGTGTACATTAGGTATGCTACATTAAGCAAAATGCAGGAGCTGACAACTGCACCCTTTTGCCGAGGTGGGACATTCATAAAGATCCTTTCCACATCGTAAGTCTGGTAACATAAGGGGCAGCATAGCATGTGATGATAACAATGAAAAAATTCTTCTTCATCTAATATTATTGTAGTGCTTACTGAAAACGCAAACATTTTACCATTGTTACCCCTATAGACTCAACAATCTCTACAATGCATTTGTATTATTTGAAATATGCCATAAGACTGTTTTAAAAATGTTACAACCAAATACCATCAAAAACATTTTTTCACACTAAAATAAGCACAATAAAGGTGCACTTAGAGTTCCAACAATTTCATCCTAAAACATTGAATAACCTCTTACCCATTCTACCTGTAATACACCACTCTACAAGCATCATGTGCAGAAGACTAATGCAGGTGAATTCTAAATGCACCATTCTAAGTTGATTTGTTCAAAATTGTAAAGAATTTGCACCAGTAAGCCTTGCACCACATGTAAAGCACCTTTACCAAAAATTACTGAGGATAATTATTAACAAATCTGCGAAGGCAATATTCAAATGTCGAAAATGAATTTCAATAATGGAGTATTGTTTTGTGACCATTCACCACAAATGAGCCGTAAATTTGATTTGGATTTATATATGAAAGTTCAATATAATGCCAAATAATCAATTTCGCCAAATCCATTACCTTTGCATGTACTCTTGCCTGTAGAGTAAAATGCCAACTTTGGCGCTCATTTGTGGAGGCATTCACTTTGTTTCCCTTGAAGCAAAGAACCATACAAAGATTATTTCACAACATTAAGTTGATTTAGGTATCTACATAGATTAAATGTCATAACATTCTTAAAGTAAAAACAAAATAATATTTAACAATACTTAGGATCTGCTATAAATCTGTGGCTTTTGTGTTAGAACCTTTATGGATGAATTTTTTTCATATGGCACAATAAAACACAGTCACGATCAGTGTTTCCGGTAAGGCCGTATGGGGCACCATTGGCACAGGAGCGGTGAAAATTGGCGCAATGAATTCTGAAAATGTGTGAAAAAAAGATATTCTTCTACCTTTATTGAGCCGCAGCTTATGATTTCGGCGCAAGCACCTCTTAAACTTTGTCAAAACATGCTCGAATTGGTGCAAGCTTAAAAACCTTAGCGCAAACACTGGTTATGATGATATGAAAACCTACTTTTGACTTATTAAGATATACAATAATAAATTGTTTTTGTTGTTATATTGATAAATGTGTTTTGTGGTAAATATACTTATATATTTATAGACCTCAATCTAATATCAATCATTGTTTTTAAAGAGTCGTTTTTAACTTTTATGGCACATTTTTTTTTACGACACATACAGATTATGATTCTATACACTCTATAGGAGGGAAAAAAGTTGTCCAATCAAATTCAAATAAATCTTGGTTGAAAGTTAATAAAACTTACATCATGTTATATAAAATATGTATTATGTTTTGTACATACTAATTGAAGCAATATATAATTATGTCAAGCTCATGTTTATCATGCACAAAATTGTAGTAGGTGGGTCTGAATATCATTATGAATGGTTACATGATTTGGCAGTTGGGTTATGAATTCTGAAATAAAGCCTTGTGAAAAAGTCATTATGAACGTAATAGTTACAGAATTATTGAAGACCAGCTACAACCTTAGATGTGTGCCCTCAAAAAGCTTTATCACGATTACATAAAAATTGCTAAAAGTTAACCCAACTTGAAAAAGTCTTTATTTCATTTCTTCTTAGGCAACATGTACCTGTTCTGTATTATACAGTACAGGTTCCCCAATGCTAAAAAATGTTATTGCAGTTATGCATGATTCGTAAGGCTTTGATTTGAGGTAGATTTCCCAAATTCGATGAATTTGAAATTTGGAAAAATTTGCATTAGTTCTATCTACTGACATAAAAATATATTTCCAGTACAACCCTTGCCAAAAAGAAGTACCTTATGTTTTCTTTATAGAAATTTATATATAATAGGAATGACATAAAAATATAATTATATAGATTTGTCGAAACTATAATGTAGGGAAGTTAGGGGCTACTTTGGAATATTGTCATAAGTTTTGAACATGTGAAAACAATGCTGTCTTCTGTTGCGAATAGTATGTTGGTGTGCGAGTTCATGTTTGCATACAATCGAGGACACAAACTTACAAAAATGCATTTCAACCGAGAACGATCACTAAACCATGGACCATCCTCGGATTCCAGATAGGTCCAAAAGATGATAAACTGCATATAAAATAAATATGAGTGATGTCCCCATAGCATGTTAAAAATGGTTATTCATTTGCCGATAATTTAACGGAATTCAATTTAACATGTTTTGTTCGAGATTAGATTAGCGAATCATTTTTACGCTACATCCCTGGTTGAGTGCACATAACCATGACATCCCCGTTTGACGGCAAACATGTGTAAATATGTGTGTGTTTGTTTCCACATGTTAATTACAAGTAGCCCCAGTCTTCCCTAAATTGGAAAATTGATCAAATAGAAAAAGATTTCTAAATCGATGTTTGTCCAATTTTAAGCTGCTCTAGGTGTAAGTGGGTTCAATTTTTTTTGTTTTTAATAATATAATTGTAAAACTTTGGGAAGAGGGAATTATATACATAACACAAATTTCGAGTATATCCTTTAAAATAATCATGGATTTTGTTATGAAAGTACATTTCATACGCTAATTTCTTAACAATTCACAATCATGGTGGTCCTGTATCATTCTTGATTCTTATGAGCACCAAATAAACTATTAGGACAAAATACTATTCTCATAACTGTACCTTGCCACATGATACAAGAATGTCACATCTACAATGGCTGCCATATTTAATGTTAAGTTACACCTTGCCACAAGAATGTGAAAATGCCTTCAAAACGTCCATTATGTCAAGTCAAGCTTGAAATAATTCTTCAAGAGACATTGTAAGTGCCACTCATTTCAAATATGGAGACTATAGTGTTAAATATAGATTTACGAAAAATGGCAACTATGCACTTATGACTCCTGCATTCACATTTTGACTCCCGCATTCAGATGCACAGAAAATAAATGTTCTTCAATGTCGGAGCACTATAGTTAAACATGATGGACCCTCTAGAGCAGTACTGCTCTAGAGGGTCATTTGATGGACAAATTTTTCTGTGTGTGATGAACTAGTATGATGTGATAATTTAAAAGCTGCTCGAAACCCCACATATTGTGTTCCCATAGACTATTGGATTATGTTGCATTGTGGTGTAATTCAATAATCAACGGTTCAACAATACAACCTTTGCTATTTTGGATGCACCCCATTGTTTTATAGCTTTGTTTGAACACAAGAACTCTTATTCTGCAAGAAAGAATTATCATCAACATCCACTGTCTTAAACACTAACAATATACATATGTACTGATTTAATGAACAGCTTTCTGTTCGTTGTTCACATTCATTTTTCACATGATTCCACAGCACATGTATGTAAATATGGGGAGGGGAAATATACAAGAATCACATCATAATCTTGCATTGCTTATAAATCTACGAGGTAAATAGTGAGCACTCAATTGGCCCAAGAACACCACCCTGGGGAACACCACTAACGAATCATGGACCTCTCAAGACTTTATTCTCGTCACATATGTAGTCATCAGACAAATTTAAGCACCAGTCTCTCCTTTATTTGGTAGCCGCATGTGAAGTTCATAATTTGGGAGTGGCAGTGGTACTGCTTCCAACCTCATTTAATCTGATGATCAGGAAAGTTGTCTGATGACACGGTAATGGAAAACCTTAATTTACAACTTTTTAAAAATCCTTACTGTTACAACAATTAGGGAATACCGTAGCCCCAGGGACTGTTGCATCTGTACTTAAAAAGTTTTCAATTATTTTTAAAAACTCTGTGAGGGAAGTAATTATTGTTGGATCATGAGTGTTTTTTGTGTAAGTGATCAGAGCAACATGTGGATTGGTCAAGGGTCATATATATGTCAGCTAAATACCAATCATATTGTCATATATACCGCAACCCATTTCGGTGGATCTGATTGCATGGTTCAATCGATGTGGTGGCTGAGTTTTTGTTTTGGCACACATTATGATAGTTGGGATAAACATTTTTGTGATTTTCTGTCAGTGTGACATCTGTTTGGTTTACTCAATGCAAACCAAAGTCATTTGGATAAAAATCAATAAATGTCATTACACTTTCTCCGGTTTTTCATTCATTTCGTAACCCTGTTGTTTGTTGTCCTTTCCGCGGAATAATGATACAACTTCATCAAATGTTTTTCCTTTTGTTTCTGGTACGAAGAAGAAAATGAATACGGTCGTTGCTATGCAGCATGACATAAAGACCAGGAACGTAAAAGCATCGATGCTTTGCTGTAAGAGAGAAGAAATAATGAACTTAAAATTAATTATTGAAGATTATATGAGGGGTGCTCTGGCAAAACGAGTAAAAAGTCTTGACTATGAAATCAAGTTTATTACATATTTTAATTCACCATAATCTCAGCTTTCAAATGATACATAATGTCACGCCTTCATTCTTCATACCATTTAGAGATCAAAATCTAAGGCAGTCCACTGAATCTCTGGTAATTAAATTTAGCCACAAATTTATTTTAAAGTTGCTGATTATTACAGTGTTTAGTAGCAAAATGTGATCAATTAACCCCAAATAATTGCACTTCCTCACATTATTGACCTTTAAAACTCAGGGTACAGTTAAAGACTTATGCTAGAATGAGATTTCTGTCTAAAAATGAAAATTGACCTTTTCACCAGTTTTTTAATTTAAAAATAAATTAAATTGCAGGCGATTTATAGTGCACTACGCGGCTCCCCTGACTTGTAATTCCACGCAGCCTCAGCACACTTTACAGAGCAGTTTTAATCATTGGGTTAAATCACTACCTGGACTCCCTGGGGACTGCTGCCTACATAAATTGGCGCAACCCTAGCTTGAGCAATTCACACCCTCATAGAATATACAGTTTTTGCACACTCAGCTCCAGCTGGACTCGAACGCGGAACGATCAATATCTTATGTTTAACAGTCCAAGAACTATTCAAATTTAGAGGCCATGTATTCAAAATCTTCATTCGCTACTCTCCGTTCAAATCACGTATGGCTCGACTCAATTGGACCAGGAAATATGAAATTATATCAGGGAACTACTAAATAATGTATTGTTCTTCATATTTTTTGTGAGGAAATTACCTGTGAAATACGAAATTAAAACGATTTAACTGAAAACTGAAACTTAGGTCAGGACCTTTATTGGATATTGAAAAAATAAATACAAGAAATTGGGCCATGCTTGTCTAAAGAACCCCAAAATAAATTAACTCCGGGATAATTCCCTGAATAACTTACCTGAATGAATGAAAATGAAATCCCAACAATGAAATTGAAAAACCAATTTGTTTGTACAGCGAGACTCATGGCTGCCGGCCTGGGAGCCTGGGCCCATAACTCTGGGACAATGACGAATGGCACCGGTCCTGGAAAAAGATAAGCAATAAGATTAAACCAATTGTTTGTAACCTCCTATGAATGGCACGATGTTGTTTAGTTACACAATCATGAATCTCAGTGAACTACATTTTGACTCATCCTGCAATGAATTTTAACCAAAGTTCATTTTGCAGTAGAGTGACCTTTATTGTATCATTTTCATCTAAATGTCGCTAACATTAAAAAACATTTTCTCATGTCTCTGTTGGTGTTGTTTTTAAAGATGATGATACTGTGAAAAAAAATTCTCTAAATCTGTGTTGCAAGTCAAAAGGCAAGTATTTTGAAAAAGTAAAAGTCCACTCCATTGAAAATGTGCATGTGCACGCTTAGTCTTGGTTGTTATAACAATTGGTCCAAACTAAACACACAACTCACAAGTGATTGCATTACACTTCTTTTGCAGATGGGTGCTTTATGCATGGGGAATTCAATGGATGTCATGTATAGGTTTTCACCTGTATCCTTGGAAATTGATCTGATTATTCGCTGAAAAAGTGATAACGTAACAGTCTAGACACAATAGTAACTGGTTTAAACTATACACACAGATCTCACAACAAATCATACACAGTGAATTTATATAGATGGCATAAAGCCTCATGATTAGTTTGGAAATTGTTCTGATTATGACTTAATTTTTGACACCCAAATAGTCGGGCTCAAAAATAATCTTTCATACCTGGTCCAATGGCAAATGCAATGATGTACAAGAAGATGAAAGCCATACTCAACCACTTCAGCCAATCAGTGTTCTCCTATGAACAGAAAGAATATCACAACAAATGGATAAATGCCTTCTTTAAAGGTGAAAAGTTACTCTACAGAATGGTCCTTTGATCTCACATTTTTTCAAATCTCACAAAGATTTTTATTATTTGTATTTTTCAGAGTCCTTTGATGGATGGAGATAAAGCTGCCAGTAGTGACTCATGATGATAGTTGTGATATCCCAAGACACTTTGTACAGTGAGTAGATTACTTCATTAAAGGTGGTTTCAGGGTAGCTGTCGTTGCGGCACATGACCAAACAATTGCAATTTTGAGTTGTCGTAATGTAGCACAACACATTTGCATATTGCCGCAATAAAAGTTGAATTTATTCCAACTCAAAATATTGCGTTGTTGCGACCATCACAACAGGGTAATCTATATATCGGCTTGTCGTATGGCAAGCAAAATTTTCGAGATGCGACAAGGTCGAGTTTGCGCACTTTAAATTTTTGACGTCACGCTGGTCTTACGACAACACGACAGGCAACTCTAAAACCAGCCTAATCCTAATAGGATTCTATACAACAAGATCAATTTAACAAAAATTAAGAAATTAGTTCAAGTCCAAATGTGTCATAGATACGATGTAGTTAAACTGATTAGTTTACACCTCTCCCCTTATACTCATCGAGTATTTGTGATGGCTCACTTCAAAAAAAAGGGGGGGGGGGGCATTGCAGATGTTATCAATTTAGATTTTATCGTTTCATCAGTTACAGAATTTCTAAGCTTGAAAATGACACCTTACTTGTTGAAATTGCTCAAATTTTATAACAGGAAATCTGCTGGAAATTCGTATTATTTTCTTTATTTTTTGATGCCTATTTTCACCAGTTTCTTTTTTTTTGCAAATTCCCCCTTTTAGGGGAGAGCCATTACATTTATTGTGCATTGTTACTTCTCCAATACCAAAACCAAGCTGAGAACAATGCACATGTTCATGGCCTTTTTCAGTTACTTTATGGCCATGCAATAGATCACATACTTAAGAAATATTGGGAAACTTCAACACTGGGAATTCAAATTTCTGTATAATATCATGTTGTGTTACCCTGTGAACAAAATCATATGGTTCCTGTTGTCTCTTTTTCTTACCTGTAGGTTGATTGATATAGTAAGACATGCATGGAAAACTGCCATAAAGAAGAAAGGAACCAGCAAAAGCAGACGACGGCCAGCACGCTCAACGACTAATACCTGCATGTAAAAAAATTAAATTATTTTAACATGTAACTTTAGCCAAAATTAAAATTTATTGGACAATTTAAACAAAAATCCATGGTAGAGGTTGCAGTTACAAACAATGGGGTCCTACACTAGAATGTATTCAAGATGATAGCAAGATGCCTTACAAATACCACATCCATTCGTTCAATTCAACTATTGATTTTCTGAATGTAAATTGTTTTTTACAGTCGAGTTATATCATACTAACACGCCAAAAGTGTTTGAAAACTGTGAAGTTTTTGTCATAAAGGATGATAATTTGTCTAAATTTTTGGAAGTGAAAGTATTTATTAGTTTAAAGCAGGGATTCTCAAAAAGCGGCGCATGCACCAAATTTGGCGCTTTGACTGTTACAGAGTGGCGCTTTTACTCTCTCAAAAAACAAAGAAATACACTGAAAAACAGGTGCATGTGGCACTTTAGCGTACAATTTTCTCATTTATGTGGCACATTGTTGAAAATAGTTGAGAACCCCTGGTTTGAAGGGTTTGTCAGATACTAAATAGAAAACAGAATTGGACAAGTGGATACAGTATGTGACGTAGCACATCAGGGGGACGCACAGTTCATGTCTTAATAGTGGCAGTGTAGGGCAGCAACTGTGTGAGTGCCTAGACAGTAGCTACCAATTGCTGTAGAAAGGTATCTATACAATAGGACCAATGTAGTGACAATGATTGTTATTTTGAACCTGTCTGCTACCTCGTAACCTGCCTGTAACTCGGCACTTTGCAGCTGTTAGTCAGAATTGTGGTCATAGTGCCATGATTGGATAAGGAATTTGGTTGTGTAAATGTCAAGTTTAGGGGCAAGAATTTACCATGTTGCAGCTGTTAGTCAGAATTGTGGTCATAGTGCCATGATTGGTAAATGTTTGCAGCTGTTAGTCAGAATTGTGGTCATAGTGCCATGATTGGATAAGGAATTTGGTTGTGTAAATGTCAAGTTTAGGGGCAAGAATTTACCATGTTGCAGCTGTTAGTCAGAATTGTGGTCATAGTGCCATGATTGGATTAGGAATTTGGTTGTGTAAATGTCAAGTTTAGGGGCAAGAATTTGCCATGTTGAAGCTGTTAGTCACGATTGTGGTCACAATGCCATGATTGGATTAGGAATTTGTTTGTGTAAATGTTTAGTTTAGGCACAAGAATTTTGCCATGTTGCAGTTGTTACTCACGATTGTGGTTATAGTGCGATGATTGGATTAAGAATTTGGTTGTGTTAAGGCTCTGTCAGACATCACCGTATAGAGCAAAACGTACGAACAACGTACAAAAGTTGAACATATTAAACGTGTGCTAAACGGACCACCACCGTATGAATAACGAATTAAACGCATACATAACGGACAGACCGTATGGATAACGTAT
>JXSR01S000703.1:0-16471 GCA_000969725.1 Ophiothrix spiculata | reverse complement strand
TTAAAAAAAATCGTACGGGGATGATCAAAGTAGACTTCAGAATTTTGACCATCTCTATACCTCAAAAAGCGTGATTTTGTGACCTATCTCTATACCATTTTCCTAGAAAAAGCACCCAATTTTGGGAAAATTTTGTGTTTTTTCAGCAAAATTTTCCTAAACACAACCAATTTTGCAATTGGGCACATTGGGTTTGTGACGAAAACCCACCCATCAATATATCAAAAATTACGAAAATGCACCAAAAAACCTTTGAGCAATGACTGTGTCACATCACGAAACGTACGAATAACGTACAAATAACGTAGACTGGTTTGGTAATCAATATACACGTATTTCAATGACCGAAACAGTGTACGTTTTTCGTACGTTTTGACTCTATTCGGTGATAGAGCCATACGTATGCATAACGTACACAATCAGTGGCGTAACCAGGGGGGTGTCCGGGGGG
This sequence comes from Ophiothrix spiculata, assembly GCA_000969725.1. Lineage (NCBI taxonomy): Eukaryota > Metazoa > Echinodermata > Ophiuroidea > Amphilepidida > Ophiotrichidae > Ophiothrix > Ophiothrix spiculata. The sequence goes on along the minus strand of JXSR01S000703.1, from coordinate 16,020 downwards.
GGGCAGCTTGCCCCCCCGGACCCAAAAAAATCGGGAAGGAGAGCAAAAAAATGGGAAGGGAAGAAAGGGAGGAGGAAGAAGAGAAAGGGCAAAGAAGAGGGAAAAGGCGAAGGAAAAGAGAAAAAGAAAGAAAAAGAAGGAAGAGAAAAGGGAAAAGAAAAAAGAAAGAAACCATCATTTCATCCAAAAATAGGCGTTTTTTAGCTAAAATAAACAAATTTGTCCATATATTTTGTAGCGCGCGTTAAATTTTTTTCCCAAGCCATTACAAAAATCGGGAAGGCTCTTGAGTCTTGCCCCCCCGGACGGTCAAAGCTGGTTACGCCCCTGTACACAATCCCACTATAGTTTTGTTTTATCCATTATTGTTCGTCAAGTGTTCGTTAGAAGTACGTTCATTTCGGTATACATACGGTTGTGGCCACTATATATATGTTCTATTCGTTATCCATACGGTGTTGTCCGTTTGCCACTCGTTCAGTACGTGAAGCTTTAGTATATGTGATGTCTCATCCCGAAAGGGGGGACTTTGTAGATGATATCAATTTTGATTTTATCATTTCATCTGTTAAAGCATTTAAAAAGCTTTAAAATGACACCTTACTTGTTGAAATTGATCAAGGCAATCAAATTTTATAACAGAAAATCTATTGGAAATTCTTATTATTTTGTTTATTTTTTGCTGCCTATTTTCGCCATTTTCTCGAAAAGTGTTCTGTCGCAAAGTCCCCCCTTTTCGGGGTGAGTCATCACATAATGTTATTCGTACATTTGGGCTCTATACGGTGATGTGTGACTTAAGGGCTAGATACACTTGGCTATAACATTTTTATTCAGTATTTTTCTTGTGGAGATTAATTTTTAAGAATGGTGTAAATTGTCATGCTGAATGAACATTTTCCATGTACAATTTCACCATTGTGTAAAATATAAATCTAGCTCGTAGAAATCAACATTAAAACATTATACTATATACACATCAGTATTCACATGAAAATGTACAATGGGGTGAAAAATAGGTCTCCATTTAGTACAATCTGCATAATCATATAAATTTCCAAGTTCCAAAACAACTTGTGTCTCTCTGTTTTTATATGCCTGTCAACTAAAGTGAAAATTTAGTTCGCTTATTCATAATGAACAGTTTACTCCATTGTAGAAAATTTACACCAATTATAAACTTCTGAATGAAAACGATTACAAAAATGACTAAGTGCATCTAGTCATTTAGCTTTATTTCACAAAAACAGCCTTTATCGTAGTTCAAATCTGATGTAAAATATCTCATTAAAAAGTTTTAGTTTACGAAAGTTTACAAAAACGTAAATGATAAAAGACGTATCGATTTGGTATGACTCCATTAAAGAGATATATATGTCAATATAAGTAGGTTATAGTCTATTGTCTTCTACGAGCAAAAGCTAAACACAAAAGAATTATTACGGATTGCAAACTCTTAAGTAGCGATTATCTATACTTATTGAACCCACTCCAGTGAATAGAACCACAAATAGGTTAACAAAATCGTTTGCAAAATGAATTGTTATGCATTACAAAACATTTGAATAAGGCTACTTTCGATTTTCCAAAAAGCAGATTTACTAAAATTAGTAAAATCTTTCCTTACCATGAATTACTAATTCATAAGCTACTTATGTTTCAACAAAAGAGATGAGATTCATTTCGCGACTAGAAAATTTCACACGAGCCAACGTAATGGGACATTTATACCTACAAACAAAGATCAATCCCATGATTTTCCTATTGATTTTGTTTATCAAAATAAATGAGATAATGAAAATGTCTCATGGTATATGATCAATAAAGGTAATATAAAACTTATGATATATGGATCAGACATGATTAACTGGACAAGACATCGGTATCTCGAAATCACTTTCCATATACTATATATACTATACTGGTTTAAAACTCGTGTCATTTTGATATTTCTTATCATAAAATGTTAAGTACTATAATAATTCTGCTTATATACTCAATCAATACACATCGACTGTACGAAACGTGGCGGAGAAGTTCAAGACATTTTAAGAATCTTATTTGATAGGACCTCGAATATAAGATTATAATATCCTGCTAAAAGTCAATTTAAGTCAATGATAAAAACTGTCTTCATTGGAAGAAATTGGATACAATGATTCAATAATATTTGGGACTGCAACCTCTAAACTTCTTGCCACTGTGAAAATCTCAGACGAAAATACTTCAGGTGTTTTCGTCTCAGGTGAAAAAAGATGATATTAGATTCACTTAGATAATACTAATATGCTTTGCTGGTCAAGTAATACATGAATATAACTATGGAAGAGATCTGACCTTGGGTTATTAATAACCCAAGGTCAGAGATCTCTTCCATAGTTATATTCATGTATTACTTGACCAGCAAAGCACATTACTAAGTATTATCTAAGTGAATCACCACGACAACAGTTAGCGCGGGTAATTCAAATTGATGCCACATGTCCCGTGTATATTTAATCGGTTGCCAGGGCTCTCAAAGAGATCAATTCATCAGCGAATAGCTATAAAGTTTTCATGCCCTTTAAAGCTGATGTAAAAATAATTATTATTTAGAAAAAAAAAGTAAGATGACCAAAATTTCCAACATGGCTTTTTGAAATTGATTAAATTGTGTAGTATTAAGACATTTATTTTATTTGTCCTGAAATTGATCAAACTATCTTATTTTCCTGATTTGTTGCTGAGGTATCTCCCTCCGATAGACTAAAATGAAACATTTACTGTACGCCAAAAGCAAGATTCTCTCTTGGCCTTTAAAATCGCCTGCAAAACAGTCATTTTTATTGACCTTGACAAACATTGTTTCTTTGTACTTTTTTGTAATATTGCTGTATTCGCGTTAAATTACAGTTTTGAATACGGATATATTATTGTATTAAAATAATTTTTAATCTGACAGATGCAAAGGAAAGATCACGACGAAATCATCCTCAAATCTCGTGATTGTATCGCAACAAGTAGGTGGTATGGCTTCTCATACCACGAGCAACGATGTCTTCCCGGGGATCTTGCAGTTGAATCTGATCTTTTTCAGCTCCATTTTGACTGACAAGACATAATTGCTCCACAATTAAGTATAATCAGATAATTGTTCACTTTGATTCCACTCTCAACATCTCTTAACATGAAGCCAATTAGTGACGTTAGTTTAGTTCTTATGAAAACTGTCAAACATGGAAGCAGATTTTACTTTATATATTGGGATTTACAATCCAAGTATGCAGGTACCATCTACAATTTGAGTGCCTTCCCCGGTATAGGCCCTTGGTTTGTGTCATCACGCCACATATATATACCCCCACCCAGGAATAAAGTTTCGTAATCTTTGAAAATAACACACTAAACTACATTTTAATAACATTTGTCGAAAACATGACTTGCTAAAAAGTGCAAAATCTCTTCAAGGAATCATTTTTATTGTGAAATTAGGACAAAAAGATGAATGAGGGAGTTTAGGAGCAGAACGAGGGTCAGACCAATGTGGAATTGAATAAGCAGTACATCCATTTTTACATTTTTGGTAAACTACTAACATTATGAAGGTGTATTGCATCCGTAGAGTACATAACATTTTTAAATAGAACAGGTAAATGAGTTGAGGGCGAGGGGCAAATCAGCAGGGAGGGCTAAGCAGGGGTAATAGAATGAACATCATGACGGAGAAATCCTTATGAATATACAGCCAGAATAATGAACCCAAATATGTAACTATTGGTTACAACACAAAAGTACCACACTGTTCAGTATAAATCAAATGCACAAATTACAGGGTTTCCTTTTAACTAGTTTTTTATTACCATTCTTTTCAATAGAAAATATCCTGTAAGCCTTATTGTCTGGAGAACGGTCTTATACCCGATAATAAAGTTTTACATCAAATTGTAAAATGGCGTGTAATGTTTGTAAAGTTTGTAAAAATGCCTAAACGTATATAATCATATAAGAATATATTGCGTTTCGCACTATACCGTGTCTTTGCAAATATTCATGGAAATATTCAGCAGCAAAAGCTCATAACATGAATGCCATGGTACTCCCCATCCCCGCTAACTGAATTTAATGAGGCATCCCGGCTGTAGACAATCCTGAGTTGAGTTATATATATATATACAGGTACAGTATAGTAGATTTTTAAAGCCAGGGGACCTCATTGTAAGTTGTGGGTCTTCCATTCATGATAAGAGGAATGATTTGTATTCACACAACCAATAGAATTGAAGAGTGGAGAAAGGCCATAATAGTAGAACATTATGGAATTTGTTATATGATTGAAGGCAAAACCTTTGAACGTGTTTGTTATCAATGGATAACTATTGCAAACACATTTCTGCATTGTTCTTTCGCTTATTATAAATTATATCATATTTATAAAATGACATTACCTTAACGATACATATGGTTTTGAACATTTAAACGTCCATCTTATTGTCATGATTGTACCTGTAGTTATATTTTTGTGATGATGAAATAGTTAAAGAAAAGCACGCATAACACAATTAAATTTTCGTTTGGCCTATTGAATCGCGTTACATTGATTCACATATCCTTTCATGCTTATTACACTAATATCAGCTTTTGGTGATAATATACCAATGATATTTGCTGTACAAGTAATACAATTAGTTACCCCATAGTAAATACACATGCCTACAAAGTATTCTTCACATCAACTGCAATGCATGCTGAGATTGCACTTTTAGCTGAGAGGATACTTGTCCACATCTGATCAAAACTATGCTCTATCTATGTTATTATGCAAGAGGTGCCCTGACTTAAAAAAATACTAGAACGAAATAGAATGCAAATACGGGAGGTTAATGGGATAACTGAATATGTAATGTTAATTGCCATCTAAAATATAAAGAAGGGGACCTGTTCGCATTCACTAAACATTTGGACTGATCGAATTTATCAAACACTAAAAGTTAACAAAATTTTGATATCTATTGTTAACTACCATTTTGTAAACTACAAAAATAAGTAATACATAGAGAGTTAGTGTTGATTTCGCGACTAGAAACTTTCAAAACAACACTTCACAGCCAACATTCAGGTGCGAGAAAATGGCTCAGTTTATTTTTTATTTATGCATAGAAAATCAGCACAGTCCGTCGTTTCGCCGATGCTCATGAATATTCATGAATTTGAGGCACAAATTTAAAAAGGCCCAGAAACTCATCCAAGTAGATCATAATTCAAAACAATGTTGCATATAGATGTAGAAATGTTGTAAAAACATCCTGAAATCCAAAATAATTTTAATTTTGCGAAATATATGTGAACATTTATGTAATTTCTACAGTGATTATTTTCTTTGAGTAAGGTCAAATTTAGTCTTTGCGTTTTGCTTAAAATCTGCCGTTCTGGACTAAATATATTTTAGCCATTTGGTCAATAGAAAAACACTCTACACGTAATAGAATTTGACACTTGGTCCCATGAGGTCAAAATAAGACATCACATTTCTACGCAAAACACAATGTAACCCGAAAGCGAACGATTAAGCATCACTTACCTATTGTTAGATATATATTGTCAAAAACATCACTAATTTGACACAGTGCACCGTGATGTAACGGTTAGGCTGCGTGACTTTTGTTCCCGGGTTCCAGGTTCGAGTCCTATCGTCGTCTTTTTTTCTTTCTTCTTTTTCTTTTTCTATTTTCCTCGATTTATTTACTGTTTTAAAAGTCTTACAGGAAAGATATATTTTTCAAATTTCATTTATATGATGTCTGATATCTCATCTTGTTGTTTGTATAAGCAATTTCACATAAAATTTTGTAAAACGCGCTACACGTAATCAGATTTGACCTCATGCTTTTAAAAGCTTAAAATTGACATTTAAAAAAAATGTAATGAAATGACAAATTTTTATTCTCCACTGTCAAAAATAGACTTATCTTATTGAAAAAACTCTAAATATTTTCATCAACATCTTCATTTTCTATTTGCATTAACCCCCTTGTGATTATAGGGGTTAGAAGTCCGAACTATCAGACAGGTCACATCCAGAAAAAAAAAATCTAGCGACCGAGTTATCCTGATATTCAACCGGGATATACCCGGGAAATGAAAATTAAATTTCGTCTAATGAGGTCATTTGCATAGGTTCTAAGTACTGGCTGTACATCATGAAAGATTACCAAGATTACCTATAAACAATTTTAAGCAACACGAGAGGGCTAAAACAGCTACTGAGATAGTCAAGTTTAGTTTTCCTTGAACAGTATTTACTGTCATTTTACTTTGGAGTAGCCTTTTAAGTAGAGCTGTCGACAAACCCTACAAAATTGAGCGACCGACATCGACAATACATCATTTTCGTCAATGCAGTAAAGGTGATTGATACTACAATTATACAGGGTGTCCCAGAAAGAATTAACTCCTAGCTTTGGCGGATCATAACTTGAAAAGAATACAATGAAAACAAGAAATTTAACTTGAAATATAATGTACAGCTCATAGACTACTTTGTGTATGAAAATCACGTGATATGGTTTAATGGTTTTGATGATATACTCGATTGCGTTAGAAGTGGTGTAAAAGGCTTCTGTCCAAGTTTCAATATTGATGGTCAGACAGATTTTCCTTCAAAACTCAATTTAAAGCTTCGATTTTATTTTTATAATAAAGAAATACGTAACATATAAGATGTAGAATGTTCATATATCACCTATGTAATATTAAATTACATTAAGGATCAATTGACAGGTATTAAGCGGCATTCTAATGTCACTGCTAAAATTAATTAATTGTTACAAATCATTAAAGAAAATACATGTTTCAGGCATATGAAAGTGTGTGTTGGGGTTAAGTGGGGTGAAATTAGGGTGAAATGGTGTGTGTGTTTTATTTATTTAGTTATTTTTTTAATTTAATATGTTAAAAATGTATTCATGAATAACCACGTACTTTTATTACACTTGGAGGGCTAAACATAGTGCCTACAACAGGTAAATGTAGTTATAAGAAGTGTTAATGCGTGCAGTTAGAACATGGGCTGTCTTCTGTTCAACACCACATTAAAGAGAAATTGTTCTCAGATTTGCTGAAATACGGAGCATAGAATACGTTTGACAAGAATTTCTAGGAAAGAATGATATTTGATACAGAATGCTAACAAAAAATCTAATGCTGTGTTCGGTATCTGCACAAGATAATACATGAGACACACACTTTTATTTAAAATGGTAATGTTCAGAGAATGGGTTTGTTTTTCTGGTATCTGGTCTTGCTATGTTATCGGATTCATTGCATGTCATGGCAGACATTTACGTATTATTTGGATGGCCAAGTTTGGACAAACAGCGATTAAACCCCTTCAGAAAACCTGTGAGTTGTCGTTCATGTCACAAATAACAAGCATAAACTGAATCTGTTGACAATCTCTGCCATTTGATGTTAATGGAAATATCCGTCCGACAATCAATATAATTGAAACTTAAGGCGAAAACATACTCGGCCTCCAAACAAAATTTTCGCTACCAAACATTTGGTCGTAACGTCAAAATGACGAGTGACTCCAAACAAAATAACTTCAACACCGAGTTGAGACCAAAAAAAAAATTTCGCGCTAGATTGCACATGCTATTGAATTGCCATATATTGGACCAAATGTTTGCTACCCTTCATACTTTAAGTTCGATGGCAAATATTTGGTGACGTCACGACCAAGTGTTTGGTAGGAAAAAATTTGTTTGGAGGACGAGTATGATTTCGGCTTTAGACATATGTCTTTTACAACACTTGTAATTCAATCATCAAAACCATTGAACCATATCACGTGATTTTTATACACAAACTAGACTATGACCTGCACATTATATGTCAAGTTAAATTTTGTTATTTCATAGTATTCTTTTCAAGTTATGACCCACCAAAGCTAGGAGTTAATTCTTTCTTGGACACCCTGTACAACTTCTGCTAAATTCGAATACTATGGTGATCCATAGTAATCAATTTTGCGATGCTGCAATAGAATGTAAATAAATGAACATCTACTCAAATGATTTGTAAAAATCTGTGATGAGACGAGTAAAAATCAGGGTAATTTTGATTTTCTGTAATTTATTTATTATTTATATTTCGTTTTTGTCGACAAACTCGATATTCAAGCACACTTGTTGACATTGAGTGAAATTATTTTTGTCGACGACATCTTTTCGATACCAGCCGGATTATTGTCAAATAGTAGCTGACTGGGTTGTACGTGTGCTAGTAATCAAATTAGGCGAATAAAAACAAGGAGGGGTAATATGTATGTGCAGACTAGGTTAGTAGAGGAAAGGGACAATGACAAAATAGGGAAATATAAATGGGTTTGTAGGTTTTGTTTTTTTAGGTAAAGACAAGTGTTTTGGGAATTTACAATGCATTTATCATAAATTGGAATATATCAAAATATAACTCATGCGGAAACCTAACGTCACGAAACAAGGTTTTAAATCCGGAAGATGACCTGTGGATGATTTAAGTGATCTCAACACACTGTTGCAAGCAGTGGCGTAACCAGCTTTGACCGTCCGGGGGGGCAAGACTCAAGAGGCTTCCCGATTTTTGTATTTGTTGGAAAAAAAATAAACGCGCGCGTAGCGCGCGCAAAAAGTATGTTGACAAATGTTTATTTTAGCTAAAAAACGCCTATTTTTGAACGAAATAATAGTTTCTTTCCCTTTTCCTTTCTCTTTTCCCTTTTTTCTTCCTTCCTTTTCTTTCTTTTTCTCTTTTCCTTTGCCTTTTCCCTCTTCTTTCCCCTTTCTCTTCTTCCTTCTCCCCTTTTTCTCTTCTTCCTCCCTTTCTTCCCTTCCCATTTTTTTGCTCTCCTTCCCGATTTTTTGGGGTCCGGGGGGGCAAGCTGCCCCCCCGGACACCCCCCTGGTTACGCCACTGGTTGCAAGATATCAATATTTATTTGCTGTTGATTAAATATTTAACTATAGTCATAGTAGAACAAGTTTTTAAGGTCCGTATACATACACATTTCAAATATAGTTCAAACTTAGGGGCAATGTTTCAAGAAAAGTTTCAAATCTAATTCCCCTCTCGACGTTGTAGATTTTTTTTGGTAAGTTAAGTTTTCTTGAACAGCATTTAACAAGATGATCAACCATTCCTATAGTTGGCATATTTTCGTCGCTGAGGGTATCGGCACCCAGTACTCAGTTCTGAGTGACGATATCCGTCAAAGGCGAAAATAAGTCTATTATAGAAAGGGCCTTTTAGCTCCTATTGGAGCATGGTCCGACAGACAAGAATGACCATCCAATGTACCATCTACCCATTTTTGTCTCAATTTTGAATAGAAGTGGGAATGAAGTATTGCATATATGTCACAGTGACATGAATGTTGGCCTCTGCGAACAGAAGAAGTCTGTCTGGAATGACAAACGATAGCTTTATGGTCTAGTGTCCCATGATTCCAAAAGCAATCAGGTTAAACAGAGCATAATAAGGGGGTGGATAAACGGGTGAATAAGGGGCTATGAGGCGGCGAGTATGGACAACCAGCGAGTTATTGATAGAATATTAGGCGAGTTATGAATAGGATGTTCGGCGAACAGTTCATGCAGTTATATTGATAAACGTCGGGCCCGGATGGCATTTAAATTATTGAATATAGATAGGACCTTAAAAGTGGCAAAAATAAGACAATAGACGACTTCTGACGAATTACCTTTCACTATTTCGCCTCATGCCGTATTCATACTTCGCCATAATTATACCATTACCATAGTAACTCGCCGAATATTCTATCCAAAGTTCGCCTCTAACAATAACTCGACGAATAACTATTTCTGCATAATATCTCGTATAGGCGGAACAAGGTATAAAAGGAGGTTTGTCCTGATCTGTTTTTAACTAGTTCTGAACATTAACAAAAGAACGTTTGAATCCACATAGACCTTACATATAAATTGGTCACGTCGAAGAACAGCATGATGTTGCCCAAAAGAGGAGTCAAGGCGATAGAATGTCACAGTTAGGCTCCGAGGAGGGCTACATCTAACATGGAAATATTAGAGTATTCACTTGACTCATACTTCATTCCAACAAACGTTGATTCAACAATATAATACCAAAATATCAGTTCTTTTGGATAAAAGTCACTGTCTAGTGAAACTTATTGTTCGCTAAGGTCACAAGTATGAATTTTAGTTGCAAGTAAAGTAAAGTCTTTTCAGAAAACTCAAACATTGGAATACAATATAACATCGGAATACAATATAGTAGCCTCCAACTGTTATTCAATTGATAATAGTGAAATAGGTAAAACTATTAAATTCCACGTGTCCCATATTAATCAGTCAGATGCCAAGAATCTGATTATGTCCACAAAATTGGTTACATGTTGAAAAATGACCGTGTGCAAAAACTATATTAGTTGCATAAATTATATTACAACCCTCTTCTAGATACTCGTATATTTTTGGTATAACAACATTATTAGTTTTTGAGTTATCAACAAAGGTAAATACCTATGTCAGAAACGCATTCATTCAGAATTCAACAAAATAATAAGCATGTATATACGTTTTGTGATATTTTTAATGTGCAATCTTTATTTGATCTGATCGTGTAGAATGAGATTTTATATTGAACCAAATTTGGTACTTTTTAAATGAATAATAAATGAACTCTAGTAGGCCTATATCTACGAGTTTGCAAATTAGGAAACCTGTATGCATTCAAGAATGAGTTGTTTCTAATGAACATGTCAATCAAATTTTGACGCGAAAGAAGAATACTGCAAATAATGATTATCTGATTTTGGTATCAATGGAAAGAAGTGACCCTACCCTATACTACCGTATGGTGTAAAGCAACTTAACTTTGGGCCTGTCCATTTCAAGTCCACGTGGACTTAAACGAGTGTTCAAATTACATCAAACGAAAATGCTTACGATTTATGTTAAATCTTGAAAAATACGCTTCTGACATATATAGATATCTATCTTTGTTGATAACTCAAAAAATGATAATGCTGTGATATTGATATTTTGAAAACATCTAGGACAGGTATGCATTAAAAGTTATGCCAAGTTTGAATTCTCGAACTGGTATTGTTTTTGCAAACGATCATTTTTCTACATGTAACCATTTTAGAAACACCTGCATAGTCAAATACTAACAAACATGATAAAAGATGTGCATGTTGTGTGTTTTGTTTTCTGTGTTAATACAGAGGTGTTAAGTAATAGGATGAACGTGATTGTTAAGAGATATTTCAAGGATGATAAATGAATTCTAGACGTGTCATAACTTATTTCTATTTGCAAAAAATCCTCGCTACGTTCCTTCACGACCTGTCGATTGTTATCAATGTATACATCATACAAATAAGAGAATAAGATAGTTGCATTCAAATCTCAAGTCTCAAGTGGTCTCAAAAGAACTTTATCCAAAGGTAAGGTTGTCCTCTTTCGCCGCTTCTGTTTTAATTCACAATTGATACTATTTAGCTTCGCGTCACCTATAGCTCTTGTACAAAATTTTCTGGGATTCTTTTCTGTTAGATACCCAAAGGTAAGGTTGTTCCCTTTCTCATCTTTTGTTTTAATTCACATTTGATACTATTTTGATTCATTTCAACTATAACTCTGATACATTTATTTTCTGGGGTTCTTTTCTGTTTGAAAAAAAAAAGTTCGATGACCTAATCCATTATCGATGCATCAGATACTATATAATAATAAGATGAGATAAATAGAAGTTGTATTTTTTTATCATGGTTATACCGTATATTACCGTATATCTAAAATCGAAAATTCTTTCCATTTTTATATCTTTTTCAGTCTAGAGGCGTCCCTAAAATGTAATGCGCGTATAATATGTCTTAATTTGTTATATATTCGTTTATTTATGTTGTTCCTCTCTCCAGACATGTCTCACCTCTATTGTAATTTGTCTTGCATATGATGCCAAATAAAAACAATCAAGTCAAAGTATATAGAAGTTCATACTAGTTCATACACAACACTAAAAATAAAGTAAACGCACTTTTTGAACATTTGACTCTTTTCAGAAAAACAAAACACATTTTTCAAATAATAGTAGTCCATTGTGTAATATAATTGTCATGTAAGCTTAATTTGAATTACCTGTGAACATGTGATATATGTTGATGAAAGAAGCCTGCATCTCATCAAGATGTTTTATGAATTATGGAGCAAAATGGCGTTGTTAATATTATCTACGGACAAGGCAAAATCTAGAATTTGAGATGAAAGAAAAAATTATAAAGATTTCACCAGGTGAATGGTCTTTACCTTTTTGTACGTGGATGAGTGCATTTGTATCAATTTGGAACGATCCACATATATTTTAATAGGTTCAAATCCCAAAGATGCGATTATAGTTTGACCTAAATAACTTTTACATGACACCTTTGGAGGTGTGTTCTGAAATTGTCCTAGATCTAAGACCTTATTTATGTATCAATGTATTTACAAGATAAAGTTCGTTGATCTTGATTCACTTCTTTCTTAAATGGAAGGAATAACTTTATACCTTATAGAATGTAGTTAATGATGGATTGTATTTGCGACACATAAATTAAACATCATTTGCTCAAAAGGAAGTATTATACATTTCCAATTACTAATTCCTCTGGCTAAATTTCCAAAAGATATAATGATTTTTCGGATTAAACATAAACCTTTTTGGTTTGAAAAACACATTTTGAGCTAATGTTATGTTTATTTCTATAGTCGAAAACAGTAATCTCTGAAAGGTTCAGCAAGTCGCTCCATTTTAGAAAGTAAAGTTCAATTCAAAAAGAAAGGTTTCAGTTTACAATAGTTTACAAAATCGTAAATGACGAATCAGTAAGTGAGTTAACAAAATCGTTAAAAAATGCATACAAAACATTTGAAGTAGGGTTTAGATTCTACTTAATGAAACAACCATTACAAGTATATGTTTAATTAACAGATTTATCTAATTTGGTCATAGGGAGATAAAGCAATTTAGTATCAAACGTCAGGATGGCCGAGCGGTCTAAGGCGCTACGTTCAGGTCGTAGTCTACTCTGTAGGCGTGGGTTCGAATCCCACTCCTGACATTTATATTGTATTTTTATACATGTATTCCAAATTAAAAGGGTCAAATCTTATTGTCCAGGATGCGCTTTATCGTATTGTTACAATGCAAATCCTATTTGACGTATACAAAATGTTCAACTCGCATACGAAGATCTTGTTTTCTAATGGGCTATCCCAGATTGCTCTCCTCCCATAGACTAGGTAAACTGTCAACATTTTAATTAAAAAGTATTGAATTCCACAAAAAAAATTGCAAATTTTCACGGAAATCCAGAGCCACAAACCAATTTCTTTGAAAAATGCTGGATTTATGGAAAATTTGAAGCCGATTTTCTGGAAAATAGGGAATTCAATGTATGGAATTCCAAGTCTCAAAAAATCTGGAATTACAAAATGGGGGGATGCAAAATATATCTGGAATAGCATAATAGGAACACGTTCCTATTTCACGGTTGAGATGATCGTGCAGCAAATCCCGCATACCGAATCACAACATGGGATCAAAAGCATCCGCACTTATATATTCTCATGCGACTTAAAAATAGCATTATAAATCCAACAAAAATATCACGCGATATATACATTGTATTTTTATAATTTGAACCAGCCTGTTTCTTATTTTCCCAAATAAATGTTTTTTGATTGCTATGTTTCTTTTTAAATACACGTGTAAATGAAATGTTCTTCTGTAGATTTGATTGCTCTTTATTATGATATAAATCCATCTGAGATATAAATTTTTTGATTTTAAAAACACTGGGCATATAGTCGCACTACCGAAACAGAATGAAATATAAAAGGTGAGTCAATATTAGGTGTAGATTGTTCCACTTTTTCCTTGATTTTAATGTATTTTCAAACTTGATAAAAGCATCATTTCTTAATTCTATGCTAGTTGATTGTTACCCATGGAGGCCGAGTGAAAATTTTACTTCCCGCATTTTTTAATTAATGTGTGCGTGCGACACTTCGTGACTCTTCAACAAACCAAAAGTACTTTTCAATGAGTGTTACGCTATATACCTTTCTAATTTCAACAATAACAACCGAAATGTATACCAGATATATATTTTCATGATGCAGACAAAAGGTATTTTTCCTTTTGAAAACTACTTTTTAAATAAAGCAACCGATAGTTAAATCATTGCATTATTTAGATTCTACTTAAAACCATTGTATGTTTAATTAACAGATTTATCTAATTTGGTCACATGGAGATAGAGCAATATTAACAATTGTCAGGATGGCCGAGCGGTCTAAGGCGCTACGTTCAGGTCGTAGTCTACTCTGTAGGCGTGGGTTCGAATCCCACTCCTGACATCCCTTTTTAATTTTTATTTTAAATTAAAATGTCAAATCTAATTGCCCCGGATGCGCTTTTTATTTTATTGCTACAATGCAAATCCTATTTTGAATTCAAATTTTAACTCGCATGCAAAGATCTTGTTTTCTAATGGGCTATTCCATAAAAAAATTGCCACACACCCACAGAGTAGGTAAACTGTCAACATTTAAAAAGTCTAGAATTCCATAAAGAATTTGGCAAATGTTTAACGGAAATCCAAAGCCACAAGCCAATTTCTTTGAAAATGCTGGATTTGTGGCGACTTTGAAGATGATTTTCTGGAAAGCAAGGAATTTCTTTTATAAAATGTATGGAATTCCAAGACTTAATGTTGCCAACAATTCTGGAATTCCAACATCTTCTATGGAGGGTGGGGGGGGGGGGTGCAAACTTTATCTGGAATAGCCTAATGGGAGCGTGTTCCTATTTCACGGGTGAGATGATCGTGCAACAAATCCCGCATACCGAATCACATCATGAGAGAGCGTCCGCACTTATATATTCTCTTGCGACTTTATCAATCCAACCAAAATATCACGCGATATACTTTGTATTTTTATAATATGAACCAGCCAAGTTTCTTATTTTATCAAATAAATGTTGTTTGATTGATATGTTTCATTTTAAAATAAATGCTTTAAAATGTTCTCTGATTTTCACAGGTTGTTCCAAAACCTGATTCAAAGTTAGGAGTGAACGAATTCCTTTACGGTACAGTAAAGAAATTCATACACCGTAAAGGAATTACGACCTTTCCCGAACTGATTGAATCTGCACTTCGCACATCTAGATGCATCTAGATTAAGGGCACAGTATCCCTCATCATATTCTTTGTAACTCGGCAACAGATAAGTAAATCCCGCATGTAAAAGTATACATTTCTAGATGTGGATTTGCATGTAGAAGATGATGGTTAGGTCAGTTTTGACAAAATGTGTGATTTTGGACCAAAGGTAAAAACCCTTTACTTGTTCTTGGCACAATATAATTATACACAACCTAACTAAATTTTGCAAAAAATTAAATTTGGTCCTCATATACTTTTTAGAATCTAGAAACACATGTCTAGGAATGCATTTCTCAAAATTTTGATTTTTGATTTACTTTTTGAAATATTGCGAAGGTAGACCTGTACAAAATTGGCCCAAAATGATTTTGTTGTCATTTTGGCCTATTTTGGACCTTTTTCCTATTTGCGCATGGGTGCGTCTACCAGAGGAGCCAAACCATTTCAAAAGGTCCATACCCAATCGTCTTTCTTTCCCATTGTCTTCAGTGCGGGTTTAAATAAAAGTCACGAGCACTTTTGCACCTTATTTGCATCACGTATAGATACTAAACCCCGGGACTATACCTACTCTAATTTTGTTGAAATGTGAAACTTACAAGTGTTTAGCATTTATTATTTTTCTCATATCGACGATGTTTATGTATTTGCGACACATAAATTAAACATCATTTGCTCAAAAGGAAGTATTATACATTTCCAATTACTAATTCCTCTGGCTAAATTTCCAAAAGATATAATGATTTTTCGGATTAAACATAAACCTTTTTGGTTTGAAAAACACATTTTGAGCTAATGTTATG
>JXSR01S000702.1:75365-86871 GCA_000969725.1 Ophiothrix spiculata | reverse complement strand
ATTATTTTTTTTTTGGCCTAATGTCTTTTCTTTCAGGTAAAATTTCATGCACTGGCTTAAAAAAATGTTAAAGAACGAATATCAAATGGCAAGAATAAGGCTCAATTTCACAAATGATAAAGTTTGGATATTTCTTGAGCAATAAAACTGCTTTCATCATCATGATCATCAGGTGGCAATTACAAAAATGGTTTTCTGCTCATGGTGTAAAAGGTTGTTTATTGAAATGAATTTGTTAAGAGTGCTATTATTACAAATATAAGAATCCTGAAAAAGGATTGAATTTCAGAAATTGTCAAACTAAAGCTTAAGGGTTTGGAAGAAGTTATGTTCAACTTA
Organism: Ophiothrix spiculata; assembly: GCA_000969725.1. Classification (NCBI taxonomy): domain Eukaryota; kingdom Metazoa; phylum Echinodermata; class Ophiuroidea; order Amphilepidida; family Ophiotrichidae; genus Ophiothrix; species Ophiothrix spiculata. The sequence goes on along the minus strand of JXSR01S000702.1, from coordinate 86,532 downwards.
CCTATTAATTCTACATTCTGCTGATCCAATATTTGCTCTGATATGTCTACATGCATCTAAATACTGTCCTCTGATGGTTACCACGGTACCGCCTGCTTCTGGACCTTCAATTGGCTCAAAGGAAGTGATGGAGGGATTCTGATTTGGAAATGAATTTTGAAATTGTGGGTTAACTTATTGAAAATAAATTACAACTAGGAATTACAACATTGTTTGCATAGTGAGTGTTTAAACTACATGTTGAATCTAGAAACCAACAAGTCAAATTACTAATGCATAAAAATACATTTTGGTGAATATGTTTTCAAGAACTGCTTATTAAAGTGAGGTTTGATCAAAAGTATAAGAGATGGGTTATATTTTTAAATTTGTATTCTAGATGATTAAGAAATTAAAAATTAAGAGCTATAGTGTGATGTAATTTTGGTTCACCTCTGGCGACATTATCAAGTACAAAAATAAGCTGGAAAACTTTTTCACCATAAATAAAAGTATGTAATATATAGTCATATAGTGCCGCTTCATAGTAGTATGTCACATTTTTTATCATAAATATTGGCCCAGTTCTATTGAAAGAACAATATCCATGTGGATTTGTGAAAATATTTGTTAAATAATTAAATCCTAACTAAATTAGCCAGATTTAAGAATATGGCAATGTTATTAAATCCTTGAAAGAAACACTGATACCATTTACATCTTGATTACATCAAGAGTCAGAAAATAATTATTGCATGATATCTTGTGGTATGCTAAATCTCAAAATGAATAAATGTGACCAATGTTCTCAATTCATTACTAACCCTGTATGTAAACACAACATTTCCAGAACTTGGTTGCAAAGTCCCATCTATTCCTTGGACAGTCATATCTATGGCTACTTCAGAATCAATGTCACCGGACATGGTTGTACAGCTAACACTACAGAAAAATTACAATGACACAAAAGGTAATTAATCTAAAAGTGTAAGATTTACAATTCTTCTCACATATTTTTCACAAATATGCAGCTATTTTTCGTTATGTATGAATGAGGTTAACAAAATTAAATTTCACTTTGCTCAGGAATTGAGACAAACCCCTTCTTTTGCACTTAGGTTTAATTGCTCTCTAATTAATCCACTACTTTTTTGTATAAATATATCAAAATTTACTGTGTGTGCATTAGACAAAATTTTAACATTTTATCTGCAGATGATGTACACTTGATATTTTATATAACAGCTGTCAACTACCAAATCTTGTGAATATTTTGATTGAAAGTCTATGGCTATTCTCTAAATGTATGCATTGAAGCTATATGTAGAAAAAGATGAGATATTCCTTCTATAGAATCATAGAATGCCGATAAAAGAAATTTAATTTTTGCATTTGATTAGTTGATTAAGTGATAAAACAAGTTTTTGACTTTCAGCCCTAATTAAAGTGCAGTATTTTTCATTGTTGCCATATCTAAAGAAATTTCTACAAAATGATACACAAGGGGATTGAATTGGTCAATGAAACTTGAAACTTTAAAGGCTGGCATTGTTACCAATAACACTTCAAATGATGCACAAATCACAGTGGGAATAAGAATAAACCATTTCCATTCATACCTTCCTCCAGTTAGATATTCATGGCCAAGACCATCAGTACTACAATTTTGTCTTCCAACAGTGATTGAAATGACGTCAGTAAAATGCCTCCCTATGTCAGTGCCAGTGACAGATATGATGGTATTTCCTTCGAAGGGTCCAGATGGTGGCCACACCTATAATTACAAAGAACATTTTGATAATAGGTTTGTGATTAGTGTTCAATACGTTTGTAGTAGTTTGAGTCAAGATTGAAACTTAATTGCTTTAGTCATATTATCCAATCACATTCTAAAATTCAAAAAGTCTGGATATGCGTTGTTTGGGTGGATCCTCACAAATTTGACTGTTATGAATATTTTTCTAAGAACTCAACACTACAAGCTTCCTCCGCCTAAAATGATTCTGAGCCATATTAGGCAACTTTTTAGACTCAACAAGGTGTCTGAATTCCATAATTAAAAGGCTTTGATGTATTTCATTAAGAGATTTTGCCATCTGGGTCTCTCCTCCTAAATGCTGAAATATATATGTACAATACTTCCATGGTTCATTTTAAGACATTTGAAGTAAATAGCTTAAGTATATTAGCTGGCACTATCTAACTTCCTCAACCAGTATGATCATAGGTTGGAGGTATTGATCATTCTATAATTCTATATAAACATTATTTTAAGGGCCCTGTCAACCCTTTGTTTTCAGAAATGGTTTTTGCTCTCTGTAACTCAGCAATGGATAATTAAATCCATATAAAAGTATATATTTCTAGAAGCGGATTTGCATACTAAACATGATGGCGAGGTCATTTTTGGACCAAAATGTGTAATTTTGTCCCTAAGATAAAAAAAATGCTTTTGGGTCCAAAATTTTACGGGAAAGCTAACTAAATTGGATATGCGAAAAATGTCACAAATTACTGTTTTATCCTGTAAAAGGATAGGAAAGGTATTTCATGGTATTGAACCTGAAGGAGATTACAAAGTCAGCACAACTCAACAAAAATTATTTAAAAAAACCTCCTCTACCCAACAATTAAACAATGGTTTAAAGAGAAACATCTGAAAGTAAAAGAAAACAAATCTTACACTGGATAAGACTGGAGCTGGACATTTCTCATTTCCAGTTGGAGTTAGCCAGTCTCCACTACACTGTAAACTGTCTGACACTGTACACATGACACCTGCATCACACCAACCACACATCAACTCTGGTCTGGTTGTTGAATTTGACAGGCATCGGCTGCAATCTGGTCTCTGGACTTCACATTTGTAAAGGATGACTGAAACAAACACAATGCCACATATCTTTACAACAAAATAACTTATGAAACATGAAACAAAGCACTGATTCAATTGAAATAAATATCACAAAAGGGATCTTTTTCTGTTTTACCAAATATTCTTTGTATTTGGAATTTGAATAGACAACAAAGGATGGGGACCATAATGCCTAATCAAGTGATATGCACTTATATGCCTTGTCACAATGCCACAGCATTTATCTCAAACTTACCTCAATATGCACAATAAACATTTTGAGGCTAAAAAATTGCAAGAAGGGTAAGGAGATCACAAAATATGATATAACATATCTATCAACACACTTCTGTATTAGTTATGAAAATTGGATAAAACCTCACTAACCTATAAAGCCATGGATGTCATCAAGCTTGTTGTCACTATTCCACACAACAGAAAGACGTACTTCCAGCTCTTGAATGTCTGCATTATACATGTACTGTAGTAACAAAATCAAAACTCTTTCGAAATTAACATCTCATGTGATTTACAATTATTGTCCAGTTATCACTGTTTACCATTAGATATTTGCTTTAATTTGCTATATTAATACACTCAAATGCATTCACATTCATTTCATTCATATGAAGAAGCTAAAGCACTATCCTAATATAATAGCTATCCATGTCTTTCTATGTAATAATTCAAAATTCATGTGACCAATTATGAGGGATTATAATAGTTCAAAATTTGGCACAAGTTAAGTTAGTCAATAAATCAGACTGAGTTGACATATTTTTAGGCTTGGCATCCAAAAACATTCGTCGCCCGAGTGACATTTGCTCAACCTTCCAAGAAAACTTTGCTCAATCGGGAAGCAAAATTCACTTAACTAATTTCACCACATTCGCTTCACTTCAGATTTAATTGGAGCGAAGCTCGCTCTGAATATTCTTTGGTTTGTGTATTCATTAATTATAGCACTACAACATGCGCAAGTGACATTCTCTTTCATCGATTGAAGCGATGTTTGTGCAATGAGTGTGACATGCGCTCTCCATTTTAGTGAATAATTCAGAGCAAATATCAAGAGCAAATGTCACTCGGCCGAGTAATTAGACAACAAGCTTTAGTATTATCATAATGAAAAGATCAGGTTGTCATTTATTTACAGTATCTTAATGCAAATCAGATTGGTAGTGTATTATGTGAATTAGATTTAGCTGCCACGTAATCTGCAACATCATATTGAGGACTAAGTCAGTTTGCTGAGTGATTTTATAAATTTAACTCAAATAATTCTACAAGTCTCACCATATTTGATTCACAAGTAAACTCATCCCCACTGCGTTCAGCTTTGCTTGTCACATCATTTCCTTCTATGTTCAAAACGCATGAGTAGCTATTGACCTGAGAAATGTCAGGAGAGTCAACATATATAGGGGAATATTATTATTCTCAACATCAATATCATGCTTACTGCCATTCAACTTCACACAGAGCTTACATCAATATCATACTCAGTGCCACATCAATATCACGATCAGTGCTATATCAATATCATATGCAGTGCTACATCAATATCACACTCAGTGCTATATCAATATCACACTCAGTGCTAGATCAATATCATGCTTAGCGTGGCCGAGCTGTTAGAGCACGGGTCTCGTAAAACACAGGATGTGGGTTCGAGCCCTGGGCCAGGCTGTTTTCGTCTCCTTGTTTACTTGAGCAAGAAACTTTTCTCTACTTGCTCCATGGTTCGGAAGTCCAAAAAAGTCCCCTGTACGAGTAGACTCCTTAATGGGGTATGCATGTCATGCAAGTACAGTGTATCATTGATTGATTGATTGATAGAATATCATACTCAGTGCTACATCAATATCATACTCAGTGCTACATCAATATCATAGTGCTATATCAATATCACACTCAGTGCTATATCAATATCATGCTTACTGCTACATCAATATCACACTCAATGCTACATCAATATCATACTCAATGGTACATCAATATCATAATCAGTGCCACATCAATATTACACTCAGTGCTACATCAATATCATCCTCAGTTCTACATCAATATCATACTCAGTGCATGTGCTACATCAATATCATACTCAGTGCTACATCAGTATCATCCTCAGTGCTACATAATATCACACTCAGTGCTACATCAATATTACACTCAATGCTACATTAATATCATACTCAGTGCTACATAATATCACACTCAGTGCTACATCAATATTACACTCAATGCTACATTAATATCATACTCAGTGCTACATCAATGTATAATATCATGCTCAGTGCTACATCAATATCACACTCAATGCTACATTAATATCATACTCAGTGCTACATCAATATCCTCAGTGCTACATCAATATCACACTCAGTGTGTGCTACATCAATATCATACTCAGTGCTACATCAATATCACACTCAGTGCTACATTAATATCATGCTCAGTGCTACATCAATATCACACTCAGTGCAACATCAATATCATACTTAGTGCTACATTAATATCATGCTTAGTGCTACATCAATATCACACTCAGTGCTACATCAATATCACACTCAGTGCTACATTAATATCATGCTCAGTGCTACATCAATATCACACTCAGTGCAACATCAATATCATACTCAGTGCTACATCGATATCACACTCAGTGCTACATCGATATCACAATCAGTGCTCCATCACTAGCATACACATCAATACAGGCAGCTATATACTACTTGAACCTTTTGGTTCACTAACACGTACCTGAAGTTATCTCCATTCTAACAAGATTTGCAAACAAATTAAAGTAGAGAAAATATATACAACACATCTATGTGTCTAATCAAATTGAAGTATTAACAACTACTGCATTATTCGAATGCATTGTTTTATAGGAACCCAAAGTATCCCAGTTTTCAGAAACTTATGCAAAATTACCCTGATGCACTTTGTTAATTGCATCCTGTTCTACGTACCCACTTTGTTTTTATCTAATTAATGTTGAACAATTAATACTGTTAGGATCTACTTGTATTAATGTTAATCATACCAGAAAGTGATTTGATGAACGAATTAAAAGGTAACGCAAATCCTGATTAGTAAGGTTGTAAATACACTCATGCATGATATAGCTCTAGCTGCTTTACAAAATAGAAAAAATGGGAAATAAATGCTCAACAGTGCGCATTCACTAGTATTCAGTTCTACAGCTTGTCCCAATATAAACGGAACCAGCAAATAAAAAATAATAAAAATAGTTGCTGATAAGTATATTTTATAATAATATTAATTTTTTCAAATACGTAGATATTACTCTACAACATGGTTTTTATCCTAAGTAATTTAACCACTCCAGTCCAGAGAAATAAAGCATTTAAGAAAACCATCAAAATCTACCTTGGTCTGGTTTGTGGGATTAGACACAATTAATGAGGTGCAGCTCTTGAATTGGTGAGAATATGATGGTATTATTTAACAAATTAGAGCACAATCTTTCCTAGCAAATCTCTAAGGGGGTGGGGGAAGCACGTTACTCAATTTTACGTTTTTGCAAGTTTATTTTCTACCATAACTTTTTAACAAAGTGCTTAAAGTTAATAAAAGTATACATTTCCAAGGAATTTTCAAAAGGAACATGATAGTGATGTTGATTTTTGACCAAAAACCACCATTTTTGAAAAAATCACAAAAAATCACCTTTTTTGGCCATTTGGGCATCCATCCAAGCTAAAAATAACAATATCACTTCTAACACCAACTGGTATCAATTTCTGTGGGACCTTTCTATACATACCTGTTATCTAGTAGTAGGTTTGTGCCCTCTACTCTGATATAATGTATTTCTATCCTGCTGAACAGCTATTAGCAATCAATGAGACCCAGTTCTATACATACCCTGTTGACATCTGGTAGGTTTATACCAGATACTTTGATTTCACTGCTCACACCAACTGGTATCAATATTTCTCTCTCCTGGGCTACCAACTGTGGGCACTCAGCGAAGCTATGCTTTTGTTTCATTTCTGGATTCTGAAAATAAAAATCAAACCAAGATTAACTGAACACTACATAATGGCCCAAACTCTTATATATATAATCAGTTTTCAAACATTTATTAAAACTTCTTAAAAGCTTTTTTCATCTATTTAATGTATTTCACTATATATGTGATAACATTTACCCTGTTGTATACTTTCTTCTTAAAATCCTCTTTGCAAAGGTCTGCTTTCATACAACATAATGTTACCACTTAAACTAAAAGTATTGGGTACATCCATTTAAAAAGTTGAAAACTACTTTCCAAGTTGTGAAAGGTTCAAGAAAACTCATCTACAAAAAGTATGATTTGAAAGTGAACAGGCAAACTCAATTAAAATGGCACCCTCCTCTGTGCAAGATTATATGATTATAAATATTGTACTGATACTATTATAAATTATTACTAACAATTATGGTCCCAATATAGATCCTTATGGGACATTTCTAAGTTAGGGACCCTATTCCTTATGGAACACTTCTAAGTTCCACTTCAGAAGAATTTACAAATGCTGAGTCCTTTTTTAGGATTTAAAATTTACTACAATATTTCAACTATACTGTTTATAAGACTTACATTTAGTCCACTTATCACACTGCTTAGGTCATCTTCACTTGAGCATGTATTGTTGTCATGGGTACACTTGTTGCTAATGATACACCAATCACAAGCCCAGCTACTGTTTGTACAAGACACACACCTGCAAAGAAAATAAATGAAACATTATGTTCTAATACAGTATCAAACCCAGAATAAATGATTGCAAGACTTACATTTTGTCCTCTTATCACACTGCTTATCTTCACTTGAGCATGTATTGTTGTCATGGGTACACTTGTTGCTAATGATACACCAATCACAAGCCCAGCTACTGTTTGTACAAGACACACATCTGAGAAGAAAATAATGAAAACATTATGTTCTAATACAGTATCTTAAAAGGCACCAAAGTATCACAGACACAGTAATGCTGGATTTGGGGATCAAAAGAAACTTGAAGAGTGTAACATTAATCTTTGAGTGCCTTGCTATGGAGTTGAGTCTAGCATTGAAGGTATAACTTTGATTTCATAAAACACACCAGAAATGACTGAGTTATGAGGGCCTGGTTGGAAGTTAACAATGACACTGACACCAGATAAATTGAACTAATTTTCAGCACTGTTGCATGGTTAGAGTCAAGGCAATTATGGCATTGGTCTGGGATGTTGGAATGAAAAGGTTAGGGCAAAAAGTGCTTTACCAAATGAATCCTGTCAGGTTTCATAAACTAAGCTGTCCCACAGAAGCTCATCAGTAACATCATAGACATGTATTGCCAAAACTTTCTTATTCTATATATAAAAATGTTCAAACCATCTTACCCATTATGATTATTACATTCATAGAAGTAGAAATCACGCTGCACAAACTTGACTTCTGTTTCAGTTGAATAAACATAAAGCTGCATGGTTACATGGTCTGGAAAACAAGGAACATAATACAATGATTATACACATATCTTGAAATTTATTTCAGTAGCATTTAGCTGCCGCTTCAAAACTCAACTGATGGCTGACCGTCACCAGCTCTGGGCAGTTGCGATTGTTAAGAACAATTATAGTAATGACAGTCAATTGCCAGTTGAGTTTTGAAGTAATTCCATAAGATTTATAAGAACTTGTGGTCCAAGAGAAATTAGTGAACATCATAGAGAAATTAACATGATAACAAAATGTTGATCATTTAGGACATACAATTACACAATTACAACATTAATTGCAGCCTTTGTAACTGTAATGACATAAAAATAACCCCTAACAATATTAAAAAATTAATAATTGTAGTAACATTAAATCAAAATCACAAAGTACCTGCCTCCCAGACACTGATATACATTTATTTGCAATCCATTTACAAGTTTTTGCAAATTCCATGCTCTCACTGTTGTGTAATTGTTTGCACCCTTGATTGACCAGCTATTGAACTGCAAATTCCCTTGGTACTTGTTTTCTATTGCAATATGAATCTGTCCTGTGTCCTTGTCTTATCCTTGCCCTTTTTGTTCTGTCTCTGTCTTGTCTTGTCCCCCAGTGTCGTAACTTGACAAAATTATATCCTTTGACATCATATTGCATGGTGGGCCTGCTTAAAGCTTTCCTGAGTTTTCTGGTCTCTCCACCATGTTTCCTATTTATAGACCTATTTACTATTCCATTGATTCTCATCTGATATCATGCCATAATCTTCTATTTTATAACTTAATAGATCATATCGTAGAATCTATCATTATTGCATTTTCTAGTACTTGAGAGTATTATCAAATGCATTTATACAATCAAAATGTACAGCTTGTCCCAATATTAATGCAACCAGCAAATAAAAAATGTTAAAAAATAGTTGTCAAAAGAATAAATAATAGTAATATATGTTTTTTAAAAAGGGAGTAATTACTCTACAACATGCAACTTGTCCCGTTTCATTTTACCATTCCAGTCCAAAGATATGAAGAATTTAAGAATGTCCTTTAAATCTACTTTGGTCTGATTTGTAAGTTTAGACTTCCAGCTAAAGAAATGCAAACTTGAAATGAACAACTAAAATGAGACTAGTCCAGCATGCTGGACTAGGCTAAGTTAGTCATCCTTGTTAGTCCAGCAATACTGACTAACTTAAAGCTAGTCTAGATGGGTACCATCTGGACTAGCTTTAAGGTAGTCACACTGACCAGTATAGGTTTTCAGTGTGAAAGATGTCAACCAATAATATTGTTATATTCAAATCTTTAACAGAAACCACGAAAAAACCCGAAGACAAAGGAGTTTTAAGAACTCAAGTAAGTTAGTGGTTCATCTGGCCCGTCAAGGGGACGCAACAGGTTGGCTCAACCAGACGCAACAACCTGCTTAATACCAGCAGATCCTCATTAATTTAGGCCCTTATGTCATGAAATGGGTTCAAGGGATGCTTCTCCTAATCATGTGATGGTTTTAGCAATTTCCATTCAACGTGTGCCCAATTACGTCACATGAGGTGAATAATTACAAATTTACAAATCGGACCATTAAGATTTTTCGAGTCTTTACAAAATGCGCAATAACTTTTGATTCAGAGATCCAAATTTAACAAAACAAAAATCCTATAAAAGCCAATGGTCTATTCTATAATATTATTATTGTAATGTTTGCTACCCATTGTGCATTGTTCTCTCAAAATAAAAGTTCAAAGTATGTTGCATTTTATTGGGACACCCTGTATTTTGAGAAATGTTGTACAATTGTGTTTTGAGAAACATGGAAATAAATTGAAGTTGGAATTGCAATCAAATTTTGTTTTTCTTGTGTTTGAGATAAATGACACCATCCTTTTGATATCCAAAGGAATTTTATTATCAATTGGAAATTGAACATTACAATTACTCACCCTCTCCATCAGGAATTGCAGGGATGTTTGATGCAGCAGGTGTAGTACAAGTCAACTGGTTGCCTGTTTTTGTAGCTGGTACAGCAGGAATGCTATCAAATATGCATTGGTAAGCAGAACTGTCTAGCACGTCTGGGAGTTGCTCAATTGTCAAGGTGATCTAATGTGATAGAGAACATTGGGTGATGTCTTGCATTAATTCAAAGTTTTATGCCTGGTCAAAAACAATCGATAGTATAGATTTTTAAGCTAAAAATCATTTAAACCTTTTGGCAATCAATAGCCTGTTCAACATTTAAAATTCTTTATGCTCTTCCAAAACAAAATATAGGAAAACATACTTATTATGCCACAAAGACAACTGTAGTGACAGAGGTAGATGTAATTATGAGGATGGGTACATGTTATATTTGCATTTATGTAAGCCAAACTTTACAATTTATATGTTGATACGTGACTTACTTGTTGTTCTGTCACAGTAATAGGCAAGCTATCATAAGGAGCCACCATGCTGATGCCGACACACTGAGCACTGTTATATGGTAACCATCTAGAAGACACATCAGCCATTGGACAAGAGTCAAACCTAGAGCATCTGTTTAGAAGAACAAACAAAACAAAATCAAGAACATAATTATGCTATATGAATTGTTGTGTTCCTTTAAAGTACTTTAAAAATCACTTCTTATACTATTCGGTTCCCCTAAAACGCAGACCCACAGACCCGCAGACTCGCAGACCCAACCTAAAACGCAGACCCGCAGACCCAACCTAAAACGCAGACCCGCAGACCCAACCTAAAACGCAGACCCGCAATAAGCAGTCCTTTATGTGATCAAATCATTATTGTTTATGTTTTCACACTATTCAATGATCAAAATAATTAAGTTTACAGG